>JAODAL010026000.1:25000-57537 GCA_025379985.1 Phyllomedusa bahiana
CTTATACTTGTTGAGATACTAAATAAGGGCGCCTATAGAATTAAATAATATATATTTTCAAGTATAGCAAACAAGTTGACTTAATACAGATAAACTACAGATTATGAGATCAGGATTTTCAAGACTTTCAAATAGAAAAGATCTATCAGGCACATACTCACCAGGCAATGTATAATTGTCAAATAGCTGGATATTAGCTGTTGAGCGACTGAACTGGCGCCGCATAGTTGCCGGCGCTCGGCGTCCCCTTAAAAGCCACAGCGCATGCCACCTCGTAAACCGGAAGTGCGTCTGCGTGCAGTGCAAACTGAAACCATTCGCCCTTACTTGCACTGTTCGCAAAGGTGCATCGCCAAATGCGCTCTACGTTCGCTAAAGGATATAGATACAATAATGCATTCTATGTTGCAAATGGACCTATTGAATAGGGTAATTTTGTTATCTATATAATGATGACCTTGTTTATAGATGAAGGGGCTATTAAGGATCTCTAAGTTCTTCCTTAAATGAATGACTAAATTACCACAGGTCAGAATTAATGTCACTCAAGGTGTATGTGTATTTACTACATACATATAGACTTTACATTTCAACAAATATACATAATTTACAATCAAGAGAAAACACTAAAAATACAAAGAAAAAACAGAAAAATAAAAAAAAAAATGTACAAAAAAATATTTTTGCATATCCCACAAAATGAACACTATGTTATCTCCCACCAGAATACTCAACAAAAAATTAATAGAGAAATATACAAAAAAATACAAAAAATTATCAAACCAGATCTAATTTCAAGACAAAATTACCACTATAATTCAATATCCTAACTTATCCCTTATATAATGTCATCTGAAAGTAAAATCAACACTCACGGTTTTAATCCCGTGGTGTCAAGTATCTCAAGATGGTGTATCCACCATGATTCACGCTCCTTCAATAATTTGATCTGATTGCCCCCTCAAACGGGGCAATTAACATGCTCCAGCATCTGGGAAGCGCAATTGTGCCACAGAATGTTCGCCTCTACGAATTGTGCCTGGTAGTGGCAACTAGACTTCTTCTGACATCTTAAAGATGGACTTTGGCATGAATTCTGGTCCTTCAGCCCTTGCATTGCTTCTCCTAACGTAGGCTAAACCGCAGGGCACTTCAGCAGCAAACAAACCGTTATGAATCACACGTAAAAAAATCCTCTCACTAAGATACTCTATGACCCGTCGTTTGGTGGTTGTACATTTTCGCCCTTTATTATTGTTAGCACAATGGTGCGCAGTGCAAACAGCAAAGGTGCCCCTTCTTGTATTACTGAATGTAGGTTGCCTCAATGGAAATCCCCTAAGAACCAACATCAGCCCTCACTAGGGAATCTCTAATATTTTTCGGACGCTTGAGCATATTAATACCGGTGTCGAAATTTCCTTCTACACTCGGATAATGCTCACGTCAACAGTGACATCTTTTTCTTGATACTTGATGTATCTTGTCATACGGATGTAGTTGCCAATGAATGCAATTCTTTTACAATCTCTCCTACGTGGGAATATCCAGAGTATTAGCCTGTCCAAAAGCTGTTTGGATAAATGCCGTTTTCGAAATTTTTCTTTCGCTCATCATCCTAACCTTCCGCCTCCTAATGGATCTATACTATACGTGAAACACGCATAATTTGCACTTGGGCAAACGATTTCTTCCATATTGATAGGATGACAACTTCTATATTCTAGTAGACTATTTATTATCGGTAGGTTTAGAATAGATGTCCGTAGATAAAAAAAACGGAATCATCTTTGATTACCATGGTGTCCAAAAAATGGAGTTGTCGATTGTCAAATTCCATAGTGAATTGCAGTCCCTCACAAAAGGAATTAAGCATTTCTAAGAACCCCTGGAGGTCCCGATCGTTGCCCCTCCATACGCAGAAGACATCGTCGATATAGCGTTTCCATATCAATATCTGCTCTCTAAATTCTGTTGTTGTATATATGAAGGTCTCCTCGACGTCTCTCATGAATGCATTAGCGTATGGAGGGCAACGTTCGAGCCCATGGCTGTACCCCTTTGTTGATTGTAATATGTGTCCCCCCGAGCAAAAATAAATTCTCCGTTAGAACAATAGTAAGTACTTCCAAGACAAAATTCCTGTTTCGTCCTCGCTCAGTTCTGAGCCTCTCATGCAATTAGAGGTAGCTCGTATACCTTCCTATGCACAATGACGTATACAGTTGACCACATCGAATGATACTAATTGGCATCAATCGGAATTTGTTTGATCCCTGTTATAATGCCTCAAAAAATGTGAGGTATCCCAAGATAAATGAGGCAGACATCTGTATGAGAGTGTAATTGATTTTTTTCCAAAAATTACATAGGCTAAAACACAGAATCAGGTTAGATTGCCACAATAGTTTCGGCGCCTGGTGGTTTATCAAGACTATTATGCACTTTGGAGTAGATAAAAGATGGGACATATAGGGTATTGCATCTATTAGATATTATAGTTTTAAATTGATCAATCGTGTTTCTACCTAAATAGTGATCAAGTACCCTCTGTATCCTGGTTCTGATCCGAGGGAGGCGATCATGATCTAACCTCTGATAAGTAGCTACATCAGCGAGTTGTCGAGAGACTTCCTCCAAGTATACATGCTTATCCATAATCACCAGTGCACCCCCTTTATCCGCTGGTTTGCAGATAATTTCTTTGTTCTTTTGAAGGGAGGATAGAGCTTCCCTTTCCTCCTTCTGTAAGTGATTGTCATGATAATACATTAGTCTGCGATCCGCAGAACTTTTCTAATGTCATTATCAATTAAGGAGATAACAGATTCCACACCATGTGATGTGTGTGGGGGGTAAAGTCACTGTTAGTCCTTAGACCTAAAGTCCTAATCGAGATTCTACCAGATGTTTCTGTCTCAATCCTCCCCGGATTATCACCTATTTTAGGGCAGAAATAAGTTTTCAGACGTAATGTCCGGTAGAAGTATCTTAACTCCTGCTCAAACTTGAAAGAGTCGAATAAAGGCGCAGGACAGAAAGAAAGACTCCGTTGTAAAAGGCTTAATTAAGGCGGAGATAAACTAACATTTTTCTGTTTTTTCTTTGTATTTTTTGTGTTTTCTCTTGATTGTAAATTATGTATATTTGTTGAAATGTAAAGTCTATATGTATGTAGTAAATACACATACACCTTGTGTGACATATTAATTCTGACCTGTGGTAATTTAGTCATTCATTTAAGAAAGAACTTAGAGATCCTAAAAGCACTCACCTTCATCTATAAACATTTCATCATTATATAGATAACAAAATTACCCTATTCAATAGGTCCATTTGCAACATAGAATGCATTATTGTATCTATAATCCTTTAGCGATCGCAGAGCGCATTTGCGCATGCGCGAACAGTGCAGTAAGGGCGGAAATGGTATTCAGTTTGCCCTCCCGCGTGAGCTCTTCCCGTTTTATGAGGCTGCGCCATCGCGCTGTGGATTTTTTAAGGACGCCGAGCGCCGGCAACTATGCGGCGCCAGTTCACTCGCTCAACAGCTATATCCAGCATATCTGACAATAATACATTGCCTGTGAGTATGAGCCTGATAGATCTTTCTATTTGAAAGTCTTGAAAATCCTGTCTCAATCTGTAGTATATCTGTATTAAGTAACTTGTTTGCTATATTGAAAATATATACTTATTTAATTCTATAGGCGCCCTTAATTAGTATCTCCTACAGGATAAGGTATTTTATGTTCTTTGGTGGTCAGGATTTTATAAGGATGCACCTTGGTGTACGTGGATTGGCACTATGTATGATTTTTTTGTTTACAATCACATTCTGTTGTATTTAATGTTATGGATACACGAGGGATAACTTTATAGATATTATTTTGTCACTTTATTCTATATTTTTGTTTTTACAATGTATTGTTTTGTATAATATTTGGTGTAAGAGTCGATGTGATTGTTGTGACATGTATTTTGTATTTTGTATTTTATAGCCAAAAGTCTGAAGAAGGTCTTGTATGTGACCGAAAACGTTTATGGATTGAATTTGGCTTCTCATTTTGGATAAATAAAGCTGATTTATTTTTTATAATACAATGAGTACGGGTATTTACATGTATATATGGTGACATTTTTTACCCGACTTGTATCAGTCAATAGATGCTGAGAGTGTGCGGAGCAACAGTTCTGTAATTTTAGCTTCCACTGGCGTGACTTGCTTGCAATGGCGGCCATGGGTGAGCATGGTACTAAATCGTAAGACGTAGATGTAGTCGTGGACAGGCAATAAGGTCAGGGCAGGCGGCAGAGGTTCGTGGTTAGAGGACGTAGCAGGAAACACGGATCAGTCAGGAACGCACTAGGAAACGCTTTCTCTATGGCACAGGGCAAGCCGGGGGCGGTGTCGTTATATAGGGTCAGCGGCCGGCTAAAGCAATTTCTCCCTTTAAATCTCCGGGAGCTGCCGCGCGCGCCCTAGAGGGCGGTAGCGTGCACAGCAGCCGGCCGAGGAGTGCACGGAGACAGGAGCGTGGCCAGGTAAGTCAGTGCTCACAGGGGGACGAGTGAGCCCGCTGCCCAACATGCAGACAGCGGCGCCACTCTTCCCCGCAGCCGGGGAAGCAAGGGAGTCACGGCTGCGCCCGTCATTCGAACCGCGGAGAGAGGGGCCAGCCGGGACATCCATCTGGTTCACTGTGTAGGGTAGACCCAAGGGTTAATTTAACCTCTAGGTCTGTGGGGTAATTCGGAGTCAAATACAGGGTGTGTGTTTTTAATGCCCGATATACGCCTCAATTCCATCTGATGCACTGTGTAAGTTATTTTATACTCAAGGGTTAATTTAACCTCTTGATGGTAGGATAATTCGGAGTCAAATACAGGGTGTGTGTATTTTTACCCCATATACGCCTGAATTTAATCTCATTCATTCTGTAGAGTATTTTATTCCAAGGGTTAATTTATCCTCTTGTGTTGTGGAGGAATTTCAGTCAAATACAGGGTATGTGTATTTCTGCCCGTACATGCCTGAAATCCATGAATTTCAGATTGTGGGGGTATTTTAATCTGTTGCCAAGAGTTATTTTATTCACTTTTTGTGGAGAATTCTGTGTCAAATCCAGCGTTTGTGTATTTCAGCACTATATACATCTCAAATCCAGCCACTCCAGTCTCTTGGGATATTGCTATATGTGGCAAACAGTATTTTTTTTTTTTCAATTATTGTGGTGATTCTGTTAAATGCTGATACATATAGAGCCACCCCCTAAAGAGTGGAGAGGGTGTCATCAGTAATTTTGCATTGACGTCAATAATCATTTTTCCATTCCTTTGATTCTTCAGTGTCTGCTTTCAGTTGGTCAAAAATCTATCATTGCTAAAGCCAAAAAGAAACAGGAGTTGATCCCAAAAATAAGTAAATGGAATATTTGCATGTATTCTGTGTTTTGTATCCACTCCTGCTTTTGGCTACCTACTGATCTGACAATCCTGATGCAAACAAAGGACCATGTCACACTAGACTTACGGCTTCTCCCGAAAACACAATCGGTAATGTTTGTGCTTTTCATTCCTTGTGACAGATTAAAAGAAGGGGAAAACCAAACATAGTGGCAATATCATAGAGTGGTGGAGGGTGGAAACAGCATTAGAAAACCACAGGGTGGTCGACTGAGAGAGTGGTCAGTTAGCAGCAGCATGAGTAGGTGACAGAATGGCACAAGCGCACAGTGGGGAGGGGGCGGCAGCAACAGCAGTAGCATCAGGCCAGAGAGTGGCACAATGTCACAATTTTGAGGTGTCGGCAGCAAGGTGACATAATGAGGAGGTGGCAGTAACAGCAACATCAAGCCAAAAAGTGACATAGTGACATAGCCTGGAAATGACAGCAGCAGCATGTGGAGACCTGAGAGGTGAGATGGCAGCAGTATCAGAAGGCTATATAATAGCCCAGTGAAGCGTGGGGAGGTGGGTGTCAATACCAGTCCCTGGTAAAGATGGCGGGTGGTTGAATGAGCAGCTGGCAGCAGATGTGGGGCATCAGGCGGTGGAAGCATCAGAATAGCTGAGGCAGTTAGCCAAAAGAATCCAGGGTCTGCTCCAGGTGCTGCTGCTGGTTGGTACCTAAATCACTGGGTGGGGGAGGGGAGGTGTGAAGAAAGCTGCTCATCAACAACTCCAGAATCAGGTTGCTGCTGATGGGCTGGTACTGCTCCCATCACCGCACAGTAGTCGTGACAGTGGTACATGAGCGCTGATGAACAATCCGGTCAGAACTGCTATAGTATGGACAATGGCTCAGATAGGCAGCAGCCAACTGACTACATAGGATGTCTCTACAGTACTTGAGTTTGTACTCCGTCTTGGCAGGTGAAAAAATGCCCCCTTTTGGCACCGGTAATGAGGGTCCAAGAGGGTGGAGAGCCAGAAGTCATCCCTCTGCCGGATGGTGACAATTCAGCTGTCACTAGCCAGGCAAATCAACATGCAGCTGGCCATCTGCACAAGTGACTGTGAGGGACTCCATGCCTCTATCTCCACTGTATACTGCCATGGTGTGTCTGGGTCATCTTCCACGTGTTCCTAATCCTCCGGCTGCTCCTGCTCCTCTCCTGTCACCTGAGTAGAAAAACCACTCATTTCGCCAGACACTGCTTGTGCTCTAATGTCTTCCTCCTCCTCCTCCAGTTCAGCCCCCACTGGACTCATGTGGCCGTGAGATGTAGTCGCCGCGTCTCCAGTCCCCTGACCAGACAGACTTTGCAGCATCTGTTCCAAGACATGAAGCAGTGGAATGACGTTATTCATCCCATAGTCCTGGTGACTGACAAATAACGTGGCCTCCTCAAAGGGTCTGTTAAAACGGCAGGTCTGTGAAAACGGCATGAGCTGCCACTGGCTGACAAAAAAATTACACAGTGGATCCCTGTCCCCTTGGATCATCAAGAAATCATTAATGGCCTTTCTCTGTTCATCGATTTCTCCCTGATTTGCCCTGTTCATCGATTTCTCCCTGTTTTGCCCTGTTCATTGATTTCTCCCTGTTTTGCCCTGTTCATTGATTTTTCCCATTTTGGCCTGTTCATCGATTTCTACCTGTTTTTCCCTGTTCATAAATTTCTCTCTGTTTTTCTCTGTTCATAGTTTCTCTGTTCTTTTTAGCTCAAGGAGGGTGTGCTTGGCAGTGTAGAAATGGCTAAAGTGCATGCCAAGTTTCCTTTCAAGTTCTCTGAATGGTGTGTAGTCCACCACTTGAAAAGGGAGGGACAGCAGTACCACCAACTTCTACAGGAGCACGGTCAGCTTCTGCACTTAGGGATGGCTAGACGAGTACTGCTGTCTCTTTGCAATCGTCTTGGTGAACGACTGCTGACACCATGAGTGGTGAGGAGAAGGAGCATCTGGATCGGTAGATGATGTAAAAGACAGGTAGTTGTCTGCAGCAGAGGTGGTGGAGCATTGACTGCCTGAAATGGGAGGCGTGCCACTCAGTGCTGCTGCTGTTGCGACACGATGGACCACCACATCTGAGACACGTTTCTCCCAGGCAACTGTATGGTGATGCTGCATGTTGATGTGGTGACAACATTAGGTCCCTGGTCACGCTTTACTTTCTGCCCACAGATTCTACCTAAAGCCATGTTCGCCTCCTCTGGTGTCTAGGCAGAAAAGTGGCACACCGCCGAGTAGGTGATTTACCACCAGTGCTCCGCACTGACTGACTGTTACCACCACTGCCTCGGTGATCCCCTGCGCTGCTACTTTCTGGGACCTGCAGAGTAGGTGGTCTAAATCGTGGCTTTTTGGCTCCTGACCTCGCACTGCTGCCATGCTGCTGAATCCCGGCCACACTACTGACTTGCCGGCTACGCCACTGCCTGACACGCAAGCTGCCGCTCTCTTCTCCCGATGATGATGATGAAGCCCTTGCTTCTAGAGCCGGGATGATGGGTAGTCGAAGTTAGGTGACTGCTTAGTTTGCCACTTCATCCCAGGCAGAAAATGGGACGCAAGGAGTCATGGAGTGGGCTGAATTTTCCATTTGGCGGGCACTTTATGCCTTGTTTAACTAGAGCACCAGAATACCTTTTCCCAGCCTTGCTTGCTTCACCCGGCTCCCAAGTGCGATCGGCTACATCGATTAGTGTTTGCCTGTCACCGCTGTCCTGCTCAACGGTGTGGCTGTACAGAGCCTGACAGCTGGCAACATAACCCCCCATGCCACTCTCCTCATCGCTACTTGCCCGATTCTACAAGCAGCAACGGATGTCTTCCCCATCTCTTTGCTTCCCACTATCCTGAAATAGTTCATCCTCACTATATAGTGGGAGAAAGTGGATGACCTAGTGTGTGGTCAACCCACGTCGGCTAGATGACACCGAAAGCTCTGGCCTCGCGGAGTGACCACAGCTGTGATGTCCCCTTAATGTGCTGCGACCTGTGCCTGCTCTAAGAACCTACAATTGTGTTCTTTGTTACCCCATATGATCAGGTACACTCACAACCCTCACAGTTTTAAGTGCGCTCTGAAAACTCATCTTCTTAGGCAAGCCTATCAAGATCCCGCATTGTTAACCCCCCAAATTCTGTCACACATTCGTCACTTCCTGCACTTTGGCACCCACAGGTACTTATATGTATGGTTGGGATGGCAGGTTCATCCAATTTTTATGTGTACTACACCATATTTATGTAACATGGCTGGACCATTGTAAACCAAGCACTTGTCACCCTTTGTTTCACTCATACACCCTAATAGATTGTAAGCTCTTGAGAGCAGGACCCTCACACCTTGTGTCCGATTTGTAAGTAGCTTTTTTATAATGTAATGTCTGGTTTGTCTGTGCTTATACCCTCTATATTGAAAAGTGCTGCGGAATATGTTGGCACTATACAAAGATTATTGTTATTATTATTATTATTATTATTATTATTATTATTATTATTATAGTAGGATCTTAGCCCTCAGCTCGGTTCTTTCCAGCTGGGACTGACATTAACTTGTAAGGCTGTGTTCCCACTTCAGTTATTTGGTCAGTTTTGCCCCTGTACCTGCCCAGAGAAGTGAAGTGTGAAGCAATTCTAATACCGGCGCCTGTCATTTGCGTGTGATGCTAAAACACAGCATTGTATCAAGACCAAACCACGCTCCCTATGCTTATTTGAGCAATGGCACAACACCCTACAGGCTCTCTGCAGCCAGGAAATAGCTGTTTTCTAACGCAATTTGCCACAGATAAATTCGGGTCGAAAATAATTTTGCCGGAAAATTTGTCGAACTTGGCAAATCCAATTTTTGAGAAATTCGCCCATCTCTACTGCTGGGCAACGATGGTGGTGAGATCCGCAACACTTGGCAAAAGCACCTTGGCAGGATCCATGGCCGGATCTAACTGTAACGGCAGGAGTAGTGAATCCTCTGGAGCATCGCAAGTGATGGTATATGCCACGCCAGGGAGTGGAGTCTACGTAGGTCCCGGTATTCATCAGAGCCCACTTCACTGTACAGGAGGCAATGATGGCTCCTTTTTTCATGTCTTTTGGGACTGCCCAAAAAATTGTGAATCTGGACTGCATTTCACAAGTTGCTGGACAAACTGGTGCAAGTCCCAAATCCTATTGGCCCCGAGTTTGCTCTTTTTTTCCTGGGTGTTGAAAACGAACCAACACTAAATAGAATCCTTATCTCTTATGTCTTGCATGCAGCCAAACTAACAATAGCATGTGAATAATAAAACACCCCTTACCCTCAAATTCACTGAGCTGGAAGATATTGTCTCTGCCAACTTCTGATACAAGAGAATCCTAGCCACCCGCAACAACAATGTACACAAATTCTATCTGGCATGGGACCCACGACTGGCAACGTTCCCTGAGCTCCATCACTAAACCATCTGTGACAGGATCGGTGTGAACTCCAGCCCTCCCCATTACAACAGGACCCTGGCTTTATGTTATTGCTGGTCTTCGGTGGGGATCATGTGGGCAGAGTTATGTTAAGATGCGAGAAGTACTAGGACATCTCATTCGTGATGTAGGCATCTTATGTTGGGAAGAAGTTAAAATACATGAAATATACTGTATTTATAATACTCACTCTGCTTTTATAATCAGATATTTTCACAGTATTTGGTTTCCTATTGTCACTGAGAAAAAATTTCACTCTCTGCAAAGCCTGAGCCATAATATAGACGGCAGCATACACTTGATAAGGAGTTGTATCTTCAGAATAATTAAAATAGATATTAATTTTTTTGTCCTCAGGACAGTGTTGATATGGGTGTCTATCTGTCATTGGCATAAGATAATCCTTAAGTGTATTTCCTGAAAAGCAATGGGAGCATGTCATCCAGATATCTTCCAGTATCACATCATTAGGTCGGCCATATAACTGGATATAATTGAAAAACTCTTTTCCAGTAACATTGTATCCGGGGACTGAAAACACTAAACTGCAATTAGCAGGAACCCCACCTACTTTGTAATATATAAGCTCTGATGCAAGTGCCCATGAATTTGGAAGTATCAGAGTCTTGTTATTTAGGACATGAGATGCTTTGTATAAAAACTTGATGTAAGTCAGACTATAGGAGCCACAGATAATAATGACCTCAGTAGATGACTCCTGTAAAGCTGGAGGGACTTGTAGATAACTATTCATATTTACAAGGATGGTGAACTCCACACAAATCTGATGCTCTGTAAATTGTCTGAGTAACTGCTGTAACTCCTGCCGTCCACTGTCATCATCTGATGAGATGATCCCAACCCAATTCCACTGAAATCTCTCCAATAGCTTCACAATTGCCAAATGTTGCATCTTGTCACTGGGGACTGTTCGGAAGAAGTTTGGATAGAGACTTCTATCACCTAGAAGGGGATCTCTTGCCCCATAACTGATCTAGGATAAAATAAAGTTGGTAAAAGCATCATCAACAGGAATAAAGAACAGGCACAGCCCATTGTAGATAATACAACAGAGTCCAGGCAGGTTGGAAGGTGGAAAAGATTATTTGTCTTACAGGTTCAACACATGTTGAGGTGAAACCTCTTCATCAGATAAAATGAGACTCCTCCAACCCATTACAACATATAGGGGAAATACTCCCGCATATTCACATCCAAGACTGTGCCTGTTGTCATGGTGGGGGATAACTGCACATGTTTACTATAGTATGAGGTCAATAGTATAAATTGCAGCATTATTGCTACTTTGACATCAGTTGATAAGAATGCAAATGTATTAGTATACATGTAAATGAATATTAATTAGGTTCGTACATAGTCTGCTGGCTCATAAAAACAGCATCTGATCCCACTAACATCAATCACATCCTCACCCATTACTTACATAGGTAACCGCAATGTAATATACTGTATACTGAACAAACCTGGGAATATAACAGTATTTTGGCCACAGCAATAATCTCTTCACTTGCAACAAGTCAAGCATATAAATCTGACATGAAGATCAGGGTTTCCCTAAAGCAGATAATTTACACTGAGATAAGTGTCCCAGCAGAAACACTGTCCTGACTGTCCTAGATGGTTAAATTGTAAAACAAAAAGCAAAAAAATACAATCCCCTTCCTTGTGAAAGATCTATATATATATATATATATATAATATATATATATATATATATATATATATTATATATATATATATATATATATATATATATATAAAATAGCAGCACTCAAAGAACTACTTGAAAAATTAGAAGGAGGGTGCCAAACAGCAAAAGCTTCGATACAAGTATAGTTCCAAATACAGAGTAAGAAAGTCCACGGCACTCCAAAATGCATTCAAGCAATAAGGTAGTTTATTCCTCCATGCTCAAAAGAGCGACGTTTCAGCTCCCTCACAGAGCCTTTGTCAAGCAATGTGCATAGTGACAGCATAGGTTATCTATAGTGCAAACAATTAGACCTGCTGTCTCTTTGCAATCGTCTTGGTGAAGGACTGCTGGCACCATGAGTGGTGAGGAGAAGGAGCATCTGGATCGGTAGATGATGTAAAAGACAGGCAGTTGTCTGCAGCAGAGGTGGTGGAGCATTGACTGCCTGAAATGGGAGGCGTGCCACTGGGTGCTGCTGCTGTTGCGACACGATGGACCACCACATCTGAGACACGTTTCTCCCAGGCCACTGTTTGGTGACGCTGCATGTTGATGCAGGGCTGTGGTGCCAACATTAGGTCCCTGGTCACGCTTTACTTTCTGCCCACAGATTCTACCTAAAGCCATGTTCGCCTCCTTGTGATGTCAAATTAGGATGAAGAAATGTCTTATCCTTTTTAGTCTCTTGCAAATCCTGCATATCATAATCAGATAGATAATCCAGGATTAATAACATCTCAGTCTAGTTTTTGTTTTAAAGATCTTAATTTGCCATCTCATAGTGATCTTGTACCTCAGGTCACTTCTCATGCTATTGAAACCTTTATAGAATTGGTCAAAAAAGATATACAGGATTTGCAAGAGACTAATTTGACATCACAAGAAGTTGATGCTTTAAATGAATTATCAAATAATTGTGAATTAACTATTAAGCCTGCTGACATGGGTGGGGCCATCGTGGTGATGGACACATCCTTGTACTTACAGGAAGCTCATCACCAATTAAAAGATCCTAAAGTCTATCGCATGTTGAATAGTGATCCAAAAAGGGATTTCACTAAAAAAAATTAGAAACTAGTGAATGATGCTTTCTCTGCTTGTTTGATAGATCAGGCATTAAGAGAATTTTTTGTATTTAAGTTTCCTGTCACTCCGGTGCTGTATCTTTTACCAAAGATACACAAATCTCTTTGTAACCCCCCAGGTCGCCCAATAGTGTCGGGTAGGGGTTCTCTCTTTAATAACATTTCCATCTTCTTGGATAGAGTCCTTAGACAATACGCTATACAGGCAAAATCTTATATACAGGACACAACTGATTTTTTATGTAAAATTCAGAATATAAATATTCCTTCTGGTGCGATATTAGCATCCCTTGATATTGTGAGTCTGTATACATCTATCAGACATGAGGCAGGTCTACAAACAATACGGAAGGTTTTATTCAGGAGCCAGTTCTCGGATGCAAGTAAGGAATTTATAATTTCTCTGCTTCAATTGGTACTTACCTGTAACTATTTTTCTTTTGAGGATGATTTTTATCTTCAACTGATGGGAACGGCCATGGGCACAAACGTTGCGCCTACGTATGCCAATTTGTTTGTCACAGAGTTTGAGGAGGACTTCGTCTATGTTTCCCACCATTCTGAAAAGGTTCTTGGATGGTGGCGTTATATAGATGACGTCTTCCTCATCTGGACTGGTAGTACTGAGGAACTCATGGACTTTCATATGTATCTTAATTCCATTGATAGAGATCTGCAATTTACCCTGGTACACTCCGATAGGACCATTCAGTTTCTTGATACCAATGTTTCTATTTGCAATAACCGTTTGACCACTTCATTATACGTTAAACATACTGACAAAAATAATTTGCTTGATTATTCCAGTTTTCATCCCCGCTCTATGCTTAAATCGCTTCCTTACAGCCAGATGCTCAGAGTGAGACGAGTAGTTGAAGATGATCAAGATTTTGAATCATCTTTAAGTATGATGATTAATAATTTTAGGGACAGGGGATATCCACCCTCTCTTTTGAATCATCATGCCCAAAATGTTTCTTTAGTGTGAAACTAGGGTACAAAACTTTCCAACCAAAAAATAGGTCAACAGTGAAACGGTTCCCCTTTGTTTCTAGATATAGTGAAGCGTTACAAGGTGAACAATATTTTTGGGAAATTTTGGCCCTTTTTCTACGGAACATTATCCTAAAAATTGTGGATTTCATTTTTTCCTTTACTGTCTTATAGTAGACCTCCTAATCAACGGACAAACGGGGTTAAGTCCTGGTCCTTCAAACAGAACCTTTCAGTCAACTATTACGGGTTTTTCCCAGATAGGAGTTTTCCAATACCTGAACTGTGTAAATTGAAACCTATTGAATAAAGGAAAAGTTTTTTCATCCACAGACAAATTTTAAATATAAATCAGGTTTTTTTTTAATTGCAGTTCAGAATGGATATTATGTTTTAGGTGTCCATGTTAATCCTTTATGTGGGCGAGACAAAATGTGACATTTAGTCGTTTAAAAATAACCATGACACAGTATTAGAAAAAAATTTCAGGATTTCCTGTTTCAAAACATTTTTTTGAAGCAGGTATACAAACGAGACTTGAAATTTATGATTGGGATCAATACCTATCCCTGAAGGGGTGGCGATAGATTAACCTTTTAAAAAAGCGTAATTAGAGTGGATTTTCGGTTAAAGACATTAAACCGGGGGTCTAAATGTAGATTTTCCCCACACACACAACATGAATAATGCTGTCCCTTTCTCTTATTTTTTTTAAATTTTGGGCTCTCTTATTTGTGTATTTTGTGTTTTATAGTTTTTTTTTTTTTTTTTATATATATTTTTACTTTTTTAATTTTTTTTTGTCTTTTTTTTTTAGTTTTTTTTCTGAGGGATGAACAAGGAGGTTGGGCATATACATCACAGGATGCTTTTTCACATGCCCTCATGTCTACACAATATATTATAGCTTATCTTTTTCGATTAAGCTTTGGGGTACGCTTTGATTTATTATTTATATGTCTGTGTTTCTGTTGTGTTTTTTGAATTAGTGGGAAGATATAAAGCAGTTGAGACACAATCGGCATGGGGTGTGCCTTCACTTGGTTTAGGGGGGAATTTTGGATGCTAAAGGGAACCCCCCCACATTGGTGGGCCATTGACGCTCTGTGTCCATAGGTGGTGTAGCTCTCTTCTCCATTGCTGGGATATTGCTGACATCCCCTTCCCCCCTTTTTACCAGTGTCATGTTTCCCTCGCCCCTGAATTCTCCCCCCACTCTGCATTTTTCAGCAAGCGCTGGGTGAGTTCTAATATCACATGAGTTGCGGCTAACGCTGGGGTCTGTTTGTTGGGTTTCTATGCAAATTTTTTACCAAATCTATGTAATATTCTGGGGTGCGCGTTCATCTTTTGGGCGCCGAGTGCCCGGACCCCTGCGATCCCCAAAAAGTGGTTTGATTATGTTCCCCGCCCCCCCCCTTTTTACTGTATTGTTATGTATTTTTTTTATTTTTTTTTTACAAGGACTTTATACTGTCAGAGATTAGTCCCGTTAAATATTTGCACTGGCAAATTTGATCACAGATTTGTAACAATTGTATGATGTTATGTTGTCCACAATTGTATTATGAGTTTATTTACCTCTATTTTAGGTCTAATTGTTTGCCTATAGTAACCCTTTTCTGTCACTATGCACATTGTTGACAAAGGCTCTGTGGAAAAGCTGAAACATGCTCTTTTGAATGGAGGAATAAAATACCTTATTGCTTGAATGCATTTTGGAGTGCCGTGGAATTTTTTTTACTCTATATATATATATATATATATAATATATATATATATATATACCATTATATATTTACCCCAGTGACAAGAGACAAACTTCATGGACAGATGTTAGAGGATAGCAAATGTGATGAAAATGTATATTGTCCTTACCTACATTTTTTGTCTCTGTTAATGCCAATTATTAAAATTGTAAATTTGTGGGTTTACATTCAGAACATGAGATAAACTTTTTGGATCTTCATTTCACCACAGACTCTTGATGGGCATGCTATTACACTGGGACGTCACTAAGAAGTTTCATCCGGGGCTTGTGCCCCAGATAACAATACTGCTGCCCCAAACCTGTGGGCACCAGGTTGTTGTTAGTATTTTCCTTGCCACCTTCCAAGAGCCACAACATTTTTATTTGTTCTGTATAAGGGATTATTTTCTGCAGGATAAGATTTACTTTTTCATGGGGCCATTAAACCTACCATATAATGTAATGGGGAATTCTAAGAAGGCTCAAATATGAAAAACTGTACTTTTTTATGGAGTTCACTCTTCAGTATAAATGATGTGTTATCTGTATCCGGCAAGTGGGTTTAATTCCAGTAGGATTTTCATTATGTTTTAGAACTTTTTTAAAAAAAATAAATAAAAACATTCTCTATCCTTTAACTTTGCGCTCCAGCTCCATTTTCTGTGACCACTAACTTTTTTTTGTTTTTCCATCTATGGACCTAATTGAGGGTTCATTATTTTGAGGGCTGAATTTTCGTCGTTATTGGTACACCTTGGAATACATTGGTCTTTTTCATCACTTTTTATTCCAATTTTTTGAGGAAAATTCTTCTTCTTACGCAATGTTAAGCAAACATGATAAATGATGTTATATTTTAATAGATTGGACTTTTACTTTTATTTTATTTCTTTATTTTAACACTTATCGTTGTATTCCCCCCAGGGTATTTCATCACTGGGTGGATCGATTGTTTGTAAACCCTTCTGCATTATACATACAATGCAGAAGAGTGAACCAAGATGAGAACGCAGTAGTAGGTTCCTAGAGCAGGCACAGGTTGCAGCACAGTAATGGAACATCACAGCAGGGGTCACTCGGCGACGCCAGAGCTACCAGTGTCATCTAGCGGCCGTGTGTTGACCAGCAAGCTAACAGTTCTTGAATGGTTGACTAGGTCATCCACTTTCTCCAAAATGACATCTGGCAAACCCAGCTAAGAGCCGGCAGGTTCATCAGACCAACCCTTAGTTGCCATTGCCCGGGAGCAGGTCAGGGGCCCTCATGTATCCTTATCCCGCCTCTGTTCAATTTGGTTCTGCGCCACTATACAGCGAGGATGAACTATTTTAGGACAGTGGGCAGCAAAGAGGTGGGGCAGATATCCGCTGCTTCATGCAGTAGGCGGGAAAGTAGTGATGAGTAGATATGGGCGAATTTCTCAAAATTAGGTTCGGTCACTTCGCCGAATTTCCCGACAAAAATAAATTCGGTCCGAATTACTTCGGGATGAATCACGTTAAAAAAACAGCTATTTCCAGGCTGCACAGAGCCTCCAGGGTGCTGTAGAACGTTGTGCCATGCTTAAATATGCAGAGGGAGCTTGGTTTGGTCTTCATACAATGTTGTGTTTTAGTAGACACGGGACATGACTGCCGCCGTCTTAAAATCGCTTTACTATAAAATTCCCTGGGCACTTAAAAGGGCAAAACTGACCAAAAAACTGAAGGGGGAATGTAGCCTGATAAAGTCATGGCAGCGAAAGCTGGAAAAAAACAGGCTGAGGGCTCAGGTGGCAACATCAGTGACAGAGTGTGGAGGTGACAGCGGCAGCCACAGCAGCATGAGAGTGGCCCAATGACATTCTGGAGGTGGCAAAACAGTAGTTGGCCACAGAGTTTGCACAATGACACAGTGTGGAGTTGACGGCATCAACAGCAGCAGCATGAGGTCAGAGAGTGGCACAATGACATTTTGGAGGTGGCAAAACAGTAGTAGGCCACAGAGTGGCACAATGACAAAGAGTGGAGGTGACGGTGGCAGCAACATGAGGTCAGACAGTGGCACAATGACATTCTGGAGGTGGCAAAAACTGGAGTAGGCCGCAGAGTGGCACAATGACAGAGAGTGGAGGTGACGGTGGCAGCAGCATGAGGTCAGACAGTGGCACACTGAAATTCTGGAGATGGCAAAACAGTAGTAGGCCACAGAGTGGCACAAGGACAGAGAGTGGAGGTCACAGCAGCAGCAGCATGAGGTCAGAGAGTGGCACAATGACATTCTGGAGGTGGCAAAACAGTAGTAGGCCACAGAGTGGCAAAATGATAGAAAAGAGGGGGGTGACGTTTGCAGCAGCATGAGGTCAGACAGTGGCACAATGACATTCTGGAGGTGACAAAACAGTAGTAGGCCAAAGAGTGGCACAATGAGAGAGAGTGGAAGTCAAAGCAGCAGCAGCATGAGGTCAGAGAGTGGCACAATGACATTCTGGAGGTGGCAAAACAGTAGTAGGCCACAGAGTGGCACAATGACAGAGAGTGGAGGCGACGGCGGCAGCAGCATGAGGTCAGACACTCTCACAATGACATTCTGGAGGTGGCAAAAACAGAGGTAGGCCACAGAGTGGCACAATGACACAGTGTGGAAGTGACGGCATCAACAGCAGCAGCAGCAGGAGGTCAGACAGTGGCACAATGACATTCTGGAGGTGGCAAAACAGTAGTAGGCCACAGAGTGGCACAATGACAGAGAGTGGAGGTGACGGTGGCAGCAGCATGAGGTCAGACAGTGGCACAATGACATTCTGGAGGTGGCAAAACAGTAGTAGGCCACAGAGTGGCACAATGACAGAGATTGGAGTTCACAGCAGAAGCAGCATGAGGTCAGAGAGTGGCACAATGACATTCTGGAGGTGGCAAAAACTGGAGTAGGCCACAGAATGGCACAATGACAGAGATTGGAGGTGACGGCGGCAGCAACATGAGGTCAAACAGTGGCACAATGACATTCTGGAGGTGGCAAAAACTGGAGTAGGCCACAGAGATGCACAATGACAGAGAGTGGAAGTGACGGCGGCAGGAGCAACAGCATGAGGTCAGAGAGTGGCACAATGACATAGTGTGGATATCACGGAACCAGCAACAGCAGCAGCAGCTTGAGGTCATAAAGTGGCACAATGACAGAGGTGTGAGGGGGGTGGCAATACCAGTCCCTGGTAAAGATGGTTGGTGGCAGATGGAGAAACTGTCAGCAGATGTGTGGCATCAGGCGGGTGGCGGCATCAGAATAGTGGCTGAGGCAGGTAGTTTGAACCCAGACTCAATTCTCACAGTTTGGGTGAGGCGTCATGGCTGATGTAGTCTGACGCCTAAGGCATTGGTGTGTGGAAATCCTGGCCGATCCACGCCTGATTCATCTTGACAAAGGTCAGTCGTTCCACATTTCCCGTGGACAAGCGGGTTCTCCTTGGGGTAACAATGGCCCCCGCCGCACTGAACACCCGCTCTGATGCCACACTACTGGCCGGGCAGGACAGCTTCTCCACTGCAAACTCGGCAAGCTGCGGCCACACATCCAGTTTGGCTGCCCAGTAGTCCAGCGGATCTTCTAACTGGGGTGGCAGAGTGCTTTCCAAGTAGGCCACCACCTGTTGGTCCGGGTCTGCTCCAGGTCCTGCTGCTGCTGGCGACTGCCCTCCTCACTAGGTGGGTGAAGGAAGCTGCTCATCAGTGACTCCAGACTTAGGTTGCTGCTGATGGAGCTGGTACTGCTCCTACCCCCCTCCCCTCCCCGCCTTCCCGCAGCAGCCGCGGGGCAGTAGTACGTGAGCGCTGAAGAACCCCCCGGTCAGACCTGTCAAAGGAGGGACGATGCCGCACATAGGCAGCGGCCCACTGACTACGGAGAATTTCCCTTTAGTATTTGAGTTTGTCCTCCCTCTCAATAGCTGGGAAAAAGGCTCCCATTTTGGACCGGTAGCGAGGGCCCAATAGGGATCTATTCCAGGACAGCATCTGTTCCAGGACACGAAGCAGTGGAATGACGTTATTCATCCCGTAGTCCTGGCGACAAATAACGTCACCACCTCGAATGGCCTCAACAAACGGCAGGGGTCACGCATGAGCTGCCACTGGCTGACATCAAAGTTACACAGGGGAGTACATCTGTCTGCCTGGATCATCAAAAAATCGTTAATGGCCTTTCTGTTCATACAGTCGGTCCAACATGTGCAGGCTGGAATTCCAATGGGTGTAAACATCGCATATCAGAGTGTATTGGGGGAGGCCGTTCTGCCGCTGCAACTCGAGGAGGGGGTTCCGGGCTTGGTAGGAATGATGAAGTGCATGCACAGTTTCCTGGCCATTTTCAGAATGTTCTGAAGATCGGTGGAAGACTTCAGGAACCTTTTCACAACTAGATTGAACATTTGCGCCATGCAGGGCGCATGGACCATCCCTTCTCGGTGCAGCGCGGACACCATGTTACTCCGTCACCATGGTTCCGATTTGCAGTTGACGCGGAGAAAGCCACACATCGATTTCTTGCTGCATGACGTGGAGCAGTTCCTCCCCTGTGTGACTTGTTCGCCGAGGCAAGCCAGGGGTAGAACTGCGTGACACCGCTGTGCCCTACACATGTGGTATGATGGAGCAGTACTTGTGGAGGCTGAGATGGTGGTGGTGGTGGAGGAGGAGGAGGTGGACATTGGCGCAGGAGCAGCAGTTTGACAACGTGGAGGAGAAAGCGCCATCTCCTGTCCAAGTTGTTGGTGTGCCTGGGCAGGAAGCACATTCACCTAGTGGGCCGTAAAGGACATGTACTGGCCCTGACCTTAGTTACAGCTCCAGACGTCTGTGCTGCCGTGCCCCTTGGAACAAGCCGATAAGCTTATGGACTGGCCCACCTTCTGTTCTACATATTTATGAAGTGCTGGTACTGCCTTTTTGGAAAGAAATTATGGCTTGGAACTCTCCATCTCGGCTCGGCACAAGCCATTAGTTCTCTGAATGGTGCAGAGTCCACCATTTGGAAAGGGAGGGACTGCAGTACCAACAACTTGGACAGGAGCACAGTCAGCTTCTGCAACTTAGGATGGTTGGACGCGTATTGTTGTCTCTTGGCAATCGCCTCGCTGAACGACTGCTGGCGCCATGAGTAGCGAGGAGCAGGAGCATCTGGACCAGGAGATGATGTCAAAGAGAAACAGCTCCCTTCTGCAGAGGTGGTGGAGCCTTGACTGGCTGCAATGGCATGCACGCCACTGGGCGCTGCTGCTGTTGCTGCGGCGGCAGGATGGACCACCACACCTGAGCCACGTTTCTCCCAGGCCACCGGATGGTGACGCTGCATATGTTGACGCAGGGCCGTGGTGCCAATGTTAGCTCCCTTGCTACGCTTCACTTTCTGCCCACAGATTCTACATATACCCATATTCGGCTCCTCCGGTGTCTTAGCAAAGAACTGCCACACCGCCGAGTAGCTGATTTTACCTCCAATGCTCCGTATTGAGTGACTACTGCCGCCGCTGCCTCGCTGAGCCCCTGTACCACTACTTTCTTGGACTTGCGAAGCGGGTTTTCTACCACGTGGGCGCTTGGCTCTCGACCTCACACTGCTGCTACCCTGCTGACTCACGGCCACACAACCCACTTGCTGGCTGCGCCGCTGCCTGACGCGCAAGCTGACGCCCTCTTCTCTTGACAATGATGAAGCCCTTGCCTCACCTGGCTACCAAGTGCGGTCGGCTACATTATCATCTATTTGTGTTTCATCGTCACTGCTGTCTTCATCACCGGTCTTTGTATGCAGAGGCTGACCCCTCACAACATGACCTCCCCCATGACCTTTACTGAATATAAAAGTACAAACAGGCTTAATTAACCTTCGGATATGAATTATGCTACAGAATTTCTTCTGTGGTGGTGAAAAACAAAGTTTCTTGTACTCAGTAAAAACTGCAGAAAAATATTTATTTAAAACCCTTGGATGTAAATTGCGCAAAGAATTGAGCAACCAAAAACTAAGAGCTTTGTAGCCTGTTACAATGGCGTTTTTTTACGCTACAGAACAAGAGTAAAACTTTAATTAACCTTCGCTTTTGAATTATGCTACAGGAAAAAGTATTTTTTTGGCGGTGAAAATAAAACATTTTCTTTTTAGTCACCACAGCAGCAAACAACGCTTAATTAACCCCGGGAAATCTAAATTGCGCAAAAGAATTGAGCAGCCAAAAATTTGTGGTATTTGTATTGTAAAAATGCTGTTTCTTTAAATGAATAAAAACAGGAACAGGCTTAGATCACCCCTTTGGGTATTCAATGTGTGTGAGCAGATAGCATTAAAATGTATATTGCAGCTGCACTGGAACGCACACTGGACTTCAGATCCAATACCCCACAAAATCAGAAGTAGAACGTTAAGAGAAGCAGTCTCTGAGACAAGCTGTGTACACCCCCCAAAATCGCTGTATAAAAAAAGAGTTTTTTTAGTATCAGCTATCACAAGCAGCCGCGGCAGCACATTCCCTAACTCAGTTAAAAGTGAGAGCGGGTATGAGCTCCCAGCGTCGCGCCGGACTATATAGTGCGGTGACGTCACAGAATCCCGCCAGTCTCGATTAGCTTCAATCTCTGCACATGTCATGCAGGCGATGCCCTTCTTCCTCCCAGAGTTCTTTGCCCCATGTAACGCCATGTGCTCGCAGCCATTTTATCAATCAAAAGCACACTTCGTTTACACAAAGTACCCCAAACTTTGACTTCATTCAGAACCGAAGTTTTCCTAAAATTACAAGCGAATTCCACTTCATTAGAATCAATTCGCCCATCTCTAGTGATGAGGAGACTGGCTTGGGGGGTTATGTTGCGAGCGGTCAGATTCTGTACAATGAGACACTTGAGGAGGACAGCAATGACGGACAAACACTAATCAATGTAGCCGAATGCACTTGGGAGCTGGGAGAAGCAAGTGCTTCATCATCATCGTTGGGAGAAGAAGGCTGCAGCTAGCACGTCAGGCAGTGGTGCAGCCGGCAAGTCAGTGGTATGGCTCGGAGTCAGCAGGGTGGCAGCAGTGCGAGGTTGAGAGCCATTTGTCCACAGCATAGACCACCCATTTTGCAGGTCCCAGAAGGTAGCGGCGGTAGCAGTCAGTCAGTGCGGAGCATTGACGCTAAAATCACCTACTCGGCAGTGTGGCAGTTTTTAACCAAGACACCCGAGGAGGCGAACATGGCTATATGAAGAATCTGTGGGCAGAAAGTAAAGCGTGACCAGGGACTTAATGTTGGCACCACGGCCCTGCGTAAACATATGCAGCGTCACCATCCAGTGGCCTGGGAGAAACATGTCTCAGATGTGGTGGTCCATCCTGCCGCAGCAACAGCAGCAGCACCCAGTGGCACGCATTACATTTCAAGACTCCACCACTTCTGCTGAAGAGAACTATCTGTTTTTCCCATCACCTACTGGTCCAGATGCTCTTGCTCCTTGCATCTCATGGTGCCAGCATCGTTCACCGATATGATTGCCAAGAGACAGCAGTATGCGTCCAGCCATCCTAAGATGCAGAATCTGACCATACTCCTGTCCAACTTGGTGGTACTGCAGTCCCTCCCTTTTCAAGTGGTGGACTCTGAACCGTTCAGAGAACTGATGGCTTGTGCTGAGCTGAGGTGGAGAGTCCCAAGCCATGCACAAATATGTAGAAGAGAAGGTGGGCCAGTCCTTTAGCTTGTCGGTGTCTTCCAAAGTGCACGGCAGCACAGACATGTGGAGCTGTAACTACGGTCAGGGACAGTACATGTCCTTTATGGCCCACTGTGTTAATGTGCTTCCTGCCCACCCAAACACAGCAACTTGGACAGGAGACGCCGCTTTCTCCTCCACATTGTCAAATTGCTGATCCTGCGCCAATGTCCACCTCCTTCTCCTCCACCACCTCAGCCTCCACAAGTCTTAGTGCTCCTCCAGCATACTACATGTGTAGGGCACAGTGGTGTCACGCAGCTCTACACCTGGTTTGCCTGGGTGAACGAAGTCACACAGGGGTGGAACTGCTCCGCGTCATGGAAGACGAAATTGATTCCTGGCTTTCTCTGTGATATCTGAAAATTGGAACCATGGTGACAGACAATGAAAAGAACATTGTGTCCACGCACTGCAAGACATTCTAAAAATGTCTTGCGTGAACTTCAGCCCTTCCAATGCCGCCAAGCACACCATCCTTGAGCTGAACAGAACAGAGAAACTATGAACAGAGAAAAACAGAGCAAAACAGGGAAAAATCTAAGAAAAGAGAAAGGCCATTAATGATTTCTTGATGATCCAAACGGACAGGAATTCTTCACAGATGCTACAAGATCTGTCTGTTCAGGGGACTGAAGACATGGCAACTTCATCTCATGGCCACATGAGTCCAGTGTGGGCAATGGGCAGCCTGTGAAGGGATTGGCAGAGGGGAGAGAAGGAAGAGTAATGAGGAGAGAGGTGAATCAGACGGGCAGCAGAGTTAAGGATGGATTGAAGGGGAGCAAGGGTGCTAAATGGGAGGCCACAGGGAAGGATGTTGCAATAGTCTAGGTGTAAGATGATGAGGGCATGGACATGCATTTTTGTGCTTTCAAAGTGAAGGAATGAGCGGATTCAGAAGATATTTTTCAGGTGGAGGCAAGGGTAAGGGTCTGGATGTGCGGTTCAAAAGGTCAGATTGGAGTTAAAGGTTATCCCAAGGCAGCGGAATTGCAGAGCTGGTGGGAGAGTGCAGCCATTGACAGTGATAGAGAGATCTATCTGCGCCATCATCCATCCTCTGGCAGGTCTGAACAGGGGGTTCCTCAGCGCTCACGTACCACTGCCACAGCTGCTGTGGGGTGGGGGATGTAGGAGCAGTATCAGCTCCATCTGCAGCAACCTGAGTCTGGAGTCGTTGATGTCTGGTGAAATGACTGATTTTTATACCAAGGTGACAGGAGAGGAGGAGCAAGAGCAGGCAGAGGAGGTAGAGGGGGATGAAGAAGACAAGGCAGATGACCCAGACACACCATAGCAGTATATAGTGGAGATGGAGGCAATGAGTCCCTCAGAGTCCCTTGCACAGATGGCCCGCTGCATGCTGATTTGCCTGGGTAGTGACAGCCGAATAGTCACCAGGGATGATTTCTAGCTCTCCACCGTCTTGGACCCTCGCTACCGGTCCAAAATGGTGGCCTTTTTTTCACCTGCCAAGAGGGAGAATAAACTCAAGTTCTATAGAGACATCCTATGTAGTCAGTTGGCGGCTACCTGTCTGCCCCATCGTCCATTCTGTAGCAGGTCTAACCGGGGGGTTCCTCAGTGCTCATGTACCACTGCCACGGCTGACGGCTGCTGTGAAGAGGTGTTTTTGGGGGGGTAGGAGCAGTACCGGATCCATTAGCAGCAACCTGAGTCTGGAGCTGTTGATGAGCCGCTTTCTTCAACCCCCCCCCCCCCCCCCCCCTAGTGAGGAAGGTACCCACCAGCAGCAGCAGTACCTGGAGCAGACCCTGAACCCTGGATTCTTTTGGCCACCTGCCTCAGCTACTATTCTGTTTCTGCCCCCCGCTTGATGCCACACATATGCTTGCCCCGTGCCCCTTCTACCACTCACCATCTTTACCAGGGACTGGTATTGCCACACACCTCCCCACTCTTCACTGGGCCATTATGTAGCCTTCTGATGCTGCTGCCACCTTACCACTCAGGTCTCCTCATGCTGCTGCTGCTGTCCCCCTCCAGGCTATGTCACCTTTTCACTCTCTGGCTTGATGCTTACTGTTGCTGCCACTCCTCATTATGTCAACTAGCTGCAGCCACCTAAAAATTTTATGATATTGTGCCACTCTCAGGCCTGATGCTGCTGCTGTTGCTGCTGCCACCTTCACGCTGTGTAGTTGTGCCAGTCTGTGGCCTACTCATGCTGCTGACAACTGACCACTCTCTCACTCAACCACCCTGTGATTTCCTAAAGCTGTTTCCACCCTCCACCACTCTATGACGTTGCCACTATGTTTGGATTTCCCCATCTATTAATCTGTCACAAGGAATGAAAAGGACAAACACAACCGATGTGTATTTGGAGAAGCCATAAGGCCAGTATGACATGATCCTTTGTTTGCATCAGGATTCTCTGATGGTTAGGTAGCCAAAAACAGAAGTGGATACAAAACACAGAAGACATGCAAATATTCCATTTACCTATTAGTTTTTGGATCAACTCCTTTTTCTTTTTGGCAATGATGGATTATTGACCGATTGAAAGCGGACACTGAGGGATCAAAGGAAGGCCAAAATGATCAGTGACGTCAATGCAAAATTACTGATGACACTCTCTCTACATGTATCAGCGTTTAACAGAATCAACACAATAAGTGAAAATATCAACTGTTTGCCACAGATACTGTAGCAATATCCCAACAGACTGAACTGACTGGATTTGAGAATTGTGTAGGGCAGAAATACACACACTGGATTTGACTCAGAATACCCCACATAGAGAGGATAAATGAACTCTTGGCCACAGAATAAGATACCCTACAGAATGAACTTGATGGATTTCAGGCGTGTATAGGGCAGAAAAACACACACCCTGGTTTTGACTCAGAATACCCCAAAAACATAAGATAAATGAACTCTTGGGCACAGATTGCAATATCCCAAAATAAGAAATGCTGGTTCAGGAACAGGTGTGTATATCACACACACCTGTGAAGGTCTTTTACCCCAGTAGCTCAAAAATCGGAAGTATTTTGCACAGAGTGCAATCTAGTGCTGCTGTACACAGATGCGTGTGCATAGGATACAAAGTGAGAAGTGGCAGAATTTAAGATGGCTTCCTATTTATAGGGCTGTGACGTCACAGAAGCTGGATGGCTGCTGATTGGCTTCATTTCTGCACATGTCATTGATGGTGTTCCTTTCTTCCTCCCATAGTTCTCTGCCCCATGTCACGCCATTTGCTCGTGGCCATTTTAGATTTGTTACCGCAAATGGTCATGAACTTTGGCTTCATTCAGAATCGAAATTTCCCTGAAATTCTAAACGATTTTCACTTCGTTAGAATCGATTCACTCCTTCCTACTATCCACCAATAGGGATGTGAATGTGTTGACAAGAAAGCTAGAACTCTCAGAAATCTCCTGTCTCCCAGTGAATTTAAATCTACTGCCATTAAACATACTTGGCTGGTTTTTTTCCTTGTGGAGGCAATAAAAGTGGCGTTTGTAAGTTTCCATCCAGATTTAACCACCCAGAACCCAACTGTGCATTCAGAAGGGGAAAAAACCTCCAAACAGCGGTCTGCAGATGGTAGATGCTTTCTGTAAGGAGGATATTCCAGCTTGATTTAAAAAGTTTGACTCTTTCATGGGTCTTCGCAACTTTGAGGGATATTACTTCCAAGAGGTGGTTCTCATCCCTAGAGCTTATTTGAATATTGCAAGGATGAATAACAGAATGTATTAGAGTATCTCCATAATGTATTCCCTTGCTTAAACTTAACTTCCCTCCTCCTTTTCACATTATAGACAAGCAAGTGCATTGGTTGAACAAGACATGAGATCAGGGTCTGCCATTTTCTACTCCAGGGTTGTTTTTCTAAAAGCTTGGTCAAATGTTTACTTTTGAATGCTGCTTCTCTTCCCATTTTTCCACAATCTGCTGCTGCAAGAGAAAATTAATGTGATAACAAAGGTTTCAAGGTTCAGTCCTGCTGTGTCATGAACTGCTGGGTATTGTGCCTGTGTCTGGCCTGCACTATGCCCTTTGACCCTGGTGGCTACTGTGCTTTATCTGTTCAGTCTTTTCCATGCCTTCCAGCATAGCAACGACTAACACTCGCTTTCAGCCCATTCACAGCCGCTGCCAAAAACTCTGTTTGGTGGAGCCATATAGCCCTGCTACTTCTAGGGCCTGAATTTCTGATGTGCAACCTGGGTCATTGCACTCTGCCTCAAGCCCTCCATATTCCTGGCTACATGTTCCTCATTCTATGTTCTTGGTTCCTAGTTCCTGATTTCTGCCTGGTCTAAATCTTTGCCTGTCTTCTTCAAGTCTGCTCTGCTGGTACCAGTAGCCCAAGTCTCCTGTTTTCTGGTATCCTGTCCTGGTCTCCTGGTGTCTGCATCCCATCACAAGCACAATTCAATATCAGCAGCACACTACTAGCACTAAAAAGCAATCAAAAGTCACTTAGGAACTATTGGAAAAGCATTCCTGCTACTTTGAATACATGAAAATTTGAGGTTCTTAGTGTACATTTTTTTTATCAAAACCACGCCAAATGACAAGGCGACCTCAGCACAAGTGGGAACCTACACTATTTTGGATTGGCGGTGGACTTATTACAGTTTTGGTCAAAAATGTGCACTAAGAATCTCAAATTTTCATGTATTCAAAGTAGCAGAAATCCTTTCCCAATAGTTCCTATGTGCCTTTTGATTGCTTTTTAGTGCTAGTAGTATGCTGCTGATATGGGATTGTGCTTGTATTTTGCTGCCACGCCAGTGCGCACCTATGTTCATTTTTTTTTTCAAAAAACTTTTTGGATATGCAGACAAAATATTGTTTTTTAGATTGCTTTCCATCACAAGTCTGCTGTTCCGCCATTTATCCTGTGTACCTTGTGACCATATGTCAATAAAGCCCTTTGAAATGTTACTGAAAATTTAGGTCATGGATCCACAGGACATAAAACCTTTCCGTGTTATGATTGCAGACCTGCATTACCTTGCTGCATGCTTTCAATAACAGCTAAAGGATAAGCAATTGCTATAGTAGGAATTCCTCTTTTGAAGGCATTCTTGCTTGCTCTTAGTCTCTTCACAGAATTCCCCAAATCTGCTCTTAAATTTGCATCTGCATCAGCCACCTCTGTTTCTGTATCTGCACCTGAAATTTGTTCAAGGAGATTCCTGCAGTTTTCAAACCAGTTCTGGTCCATAGGACTTCCATGTTTACTCAATTGTGCAGAGTTCCCAAACTTTGTTCTGACAAGAAATATTCTAAGCGTTTTGGGTCCAAGTCAACCGTGTCTGTGGTTCCTTTCCAAGTGTCTGAGTCCAAACTTTCTACTTTTGTTTCTGCTCCAGAATCTGTTCCTAAGATTTCTCTAGAAAGCCCTGAGAATGTTACTCCTGGTGTCATGCCTGCAAGTACAGAATGCGCATCTCCGGGTTACACGCCTGATGATCCGGTATCCGCTATACCTGTTATCACTTCTGCTGGTCCGGAATCCGATTTTCCTGGTGTCTCGCCTGTTGGTACGGAATTTGCTGATCCTAGTAACACTCCTGCTGGTCTGAAATACACTGTTCCTGGTGATGTGCCTGCTGGTCTGGAATCCGCTGTTTCTGGTGTCTCCCTGCTGGTCCTAAGCCTGCTGTTCCTGGTGTCTCGTCTGCTAGTCGAGAATGGGCTGATTCTGGTGACACACCTGCTAGCCCAGAATCTACTACTCCTGGTGACATGCCTGCTAGTCCAGAAACCAATCCTCCTGGTGACACGTCATTTTCGGAGAGGTACCCATGCCCTCAAGTTGAGGAATCATCTGCATTTCTCCAGGCTTTCTCTGTGTGGAAGGGCTCTTAAGGATGGGTTTAATATCCCTATCTACAAGATATCTTGCCCTTTGACCCTGGGACTACTATGCTGTATCTGTTCAGTGTTTTCCATGCCTTCCAGAACGACAGTAGTTAACACTCACTTTCAGCACTTTCCAAGCTACTGCCCATCATGTCTGGTGGGGCCATAAAGCCAGTGTCCAACTGGAGGGCCTGGAGACCACTCTACAGCTACTGTAATTGAAAATATTACCTGTTAATTTGTAGACCTTTAGGACATAAATATGTGAATTTTACCACATAAAACAGTGTGCAAGAAAGAATAGGCACATGGCTAAGTGGCTCCATCCATATCCCCATCCACCACCCTCTAGTCCACATACAATATCTATCTCCAAGTGTTCCTTTGGTAACACATCTTACTACTTCCTAAAATAAACAACACTATAAACAGAATCAAGAAAGTGAAACCTTCTAATCACCGGGACAGGGGTGCACTAACTTTTACAATCAATGACAAGTGTATGCTGCCACTATACCAATGCTTATATAACCTACAATACTGCCATATAGAGATCACAGCATGGTCAGGCACCAGCTCTGGTTGCACTACATGACAATGACTACAGCTTTGACCCAAACACGGTCAAAAATAACCCCTGACCATGGATCCAGGAGACTCTTCTTGATGAGTTGTTCTCTTCTCTAATGAATCATTATTTTTCCCTTTTCTTCTCCATCTGACTCAGACTAATATGGCGATTTACCCGGCCCCAAAATAATCCCTGCCTAATTTCCAACCCCCCAAAACTTTTACTCTCACTTTTCCAGCACTTCCTCCCAATTCCCCAGCCTGTATGGGCACCCCCCTTTGTAATAGGGGTAATGTTGCCCACATTTTTTGGGGAGGTATATAGACCCCCGTAGGTTGAATTTGGCCCCCTGTAGGTAGGTAAGGAGCCCTTGTAGGGTAGATATTTTTTATCCCCCTGTAGGGATATACAGCCTTGAAGTTATGTAGCCCCTGTTGGGTAGGTTGGATTAAAACCCCATGTATTCGATGTAGAGAGTATAGCTTGATCCTGATATCACGGCTTTTCCATGTTATTGTTTATCTGTAAAAAAATGCCATTAAAAAAGCTTTTAAAAAAAGGTTGAAAAAAAAAATTTGTGCCATGACTACGTGCAAAAATTTTTTTTGGGTTTGTTTGTACATCTGTATGGTAGGTATAAATAAACCCCGATGTAGATAAAACCCCCCCCTCCCCCCAATTATTAGGTAGGTTTACAGTACAGCCCCAAAATTTTGGACATACTTTCTCATTCCAAAAGTTTTTGTTTTTCTTGACTACTCTCTGACATGGTTAATGTCCATTCCTTTGTTCTTTAGCACAAAAAAGTTCTTCGTTGTTGCCGCCCTTAGCGTGGTTTTCCTAGATTTTTTTTGGGCTAAATAACCAAAAATGGACATTTGACCAGGTCATGAAAGTAGTCATAAAAATTTGGGAAAACTTTTGGGAAAAGGAATTTTTTGTCCAAACTTTTGGTTTCTGTATTTTGTCCTCTGTAGGAAGACAGGTAAGTATAAATTCCCACTGTAGGTAGGTACATTAGACCCCTGTGGGTAGGTGGGTAGATATACAGACCCTTGTAGGTAGATATTCCCTTGTAATAGAAATGGGCCCCCCCCGTTGGGTTTTGCTCCTCTCGGGAAGATGCTTGCTCCCTCTAGGTAGATATGGACACTGTAGAATGATGCTGACCCTTTCTGGCAGATGCTGGCCCCTTTAGTTAGATGCTAGCCCCCTGTAGGTATATGCTGGCCCCATGTGACAGATTAGAAGGAAAAAAAAAAAAGATACTCACCTCTCCCTGCTCCCCTGCTGAGGAGATGGTCCTCAGAGCTAATATCTGGCATAAAAGGCATGACATTGTCACGTCCCCTATGCCGGGTTGTTTCTCCCAACATCTCCTAGGCCTGAAGCCTAAGGCCTAAGCTTTGGGTTTTCAGCCTAGGAGATACATTGTTGCAGTAAGCTTTTAAAAACATCTTGTTCGTCTCAGCGGGAGGCTCGCGGAGTTTTAAAGTGTATGGTAAAGAGACCCCGAAACATCCCGCTTAGACTGTGGCAAGGTTTGGGGCCCCCGAGGCTGCCTGTCTGAACTTTGTGAAAATTTTTTAAAATTTAAGCCCTTTAAATATTAATGCTGAAAACCCTGGTTTTTCCCCTCAAATGTTTTTAAAGAGAAAGGGGAACCAAACTCATTAAGCATTATGTGTTTTTTTTTCATCCAAATGCCCTGTCGGGCCGTTCCAAAGGGGGCAGGCGAGGCGGGCGATCGCTCAGGGCGCCGGGGTTCCACTCTCCCGAGGGAAGTGCCGCGACCGCCTGCCTCGCCCACCCAGAGGTCGCACTTGTTCTGCGCGCCGTTTTTTTACACGGCTCCCGCAGAGTCACTCGCGCTGACACTCGCTGGGGCCCCTGCTGCTACGGGGGGAGGGGACGGTCTTCCCGTTTCCCTATCCCTGTATCAGGTCGGGGGGGCGCACGGCTTTCACCGGGGGCCCTGCGACGCCGTTTCCCCTGGTGGCAGCTTGCCGGAGGAGATATTGGGAGCTGTGTGACACGAAAGCGGGGGATGAGGTCCCGCAGTTCCCTGCTCTGCGTTGTTATTTTTATTTATTTTGGGCACCAATTAATTCAGGGGCTGTACAAAAAAAGGGGGTTTTAAAAAATAACAACAAGACAAGGACAAAACAATTAAAAGCCTACATTTGAAGTGATACAGAAGGAGAGCTTGCCCAATACAGTATAAAATGGAGGAGGACGGGGGAAGAAAAGTGTGGGACAAGGATGTGAGTTTGGGGGTGTAGGGGCAAACAGGGTTATTTTTAGGGTGAAGGTTTCCCCAAGAGATGGGTTTTCAGGTCCTTTTAAATGCCAAAATATAGAGGGAAACTGTTGTGTTGTGGTAATGGCTCCGAGTATGGGGGAAGCAAAAGGGGAAGTCTTGGAGACGTTTTGTTAAAAAGTGAGAAGAGGAAGGCAGAGAAGAAGGTTCTATAAAGAGTGAAGATAGCGTGATGGGAGGAATCTGGAGATTATGGGAGACTTTTTAGAGGAAACAGGTTAGAGAATTTGTATCAGGATTTGTAACTTTAACTGAATTTTGGACAAAAAGTATCCGTGAAGGGGGTTTGGGAGGGAAGAGGTAGGCCCGCTGGGATTGGGAATTTTTTGATGGATTGAAAAATGGTAATTTTACTTGGGTTACAGTGGGCTTGTGTGCCGTTGGTGTTTTCCAGGGTTTTTCAGCCTGTGAATTCAGCCTAAAACAATGACCATTGGAAATGCAGAAGGATGATACAACCCAAAAGCCAGGATATTTCAATACAAACTTATAAGGAATTAGAATTGATGAATGGTCATTTTTTTTAAAATTTTTTTCGATTTTTAGATTTAGAATCTTTTGTCTTACGTTTTGAAAATCCTTTAAGCTTGCGTGGGCCCCTGGGGAAAAAGGGTA
>JAODAL010026001.1:0-57537 GCA_025379985.1 Phyllomedusa bahiana
ATAAGCCCACCCACTCCACCCTAACTGCAAAATTGGCTTTGGAAGAAAGTCAGGTAGATGCCCTTTAGCCAGGTAGTAGCCCCCCATAACCGGGTAGTGCCCCTTAAGGCAGGTAGTTGCCCCCTTCTTTAGCCAGGTAGATGCCCCCCTTTGTTGTAGCCAGGTAGTTGCCCCCCTTTAGTAGCCAGCCAGGTAAGTCCCCCTTTAGAAGCCAGGTAGGTAGTGCCCCATTGTAGCCAGCCAGGTATTGCCCCCATTGTAGCCAGCCAGGTAGTTGCCCCCATTGTAGCCAGCCAGGTATTTCCCCCCATTGTAGCCAGCCAGGTTTTCGCAGACCCCTGGTAGCCAGCCAGGTAGTTGCCCCCATTTTTAGCCAGCCAGGTATTGCCCCCATTGTAGCCAGCCAGGTATTGCCCCCAATTGTAGCCAGCCAGGTATTGCCCCCATTGTAGCCAGCCAGTAGTTGCCCCCATTGTAGCCGCCAGGTTTGCCCCCCATTTTTAGCCAGCCATTTAGTTGCCCCCATTGTAGCCAGCCAGGTAGACCCCCCCCCCCATTGTAGCCAGGCAGAGCCCCCCATGTGTTAAAAAAAAATTTAAAAATAATAAATTCCACTTACCTGACCAGGCTCCTGCAGCTCCGGCCAGGCCCCTGCCCGTCTCCTCAGCGACGCAGGGGAATGAGAGCAGCCGCGCGTCACTTCCCCTGCGCCGCGATCTGTGTGTACCGCGATCACAGACGCCGGACATACAGGGAGGAGTCAGGAGGGAGCGCTCCCTCCTGCCTCCTCCCCGCACAGTGAGACCGCGGGCAGGTGTGGCTTTTTGAAGGGGCGTTGCACACAAAAAGATCTCCTGCTTTTCCATTTTCAAAAGTTGGCAACTATGCATATTTGTAGGCCAAATCCGGAATAAAACCATCATAGAGAAATATGAAGGAAAGACTTGTACCTCTTCTATGTTTAGGACTAGAGATGAGCGAGCACTAAAAAATTTGAGATCGGGCCGAGCCGAATGCAGAACCTAACGCCGACCCGAACACCGAACCCCATTAAAGTCAATGTCAATGGGCCTGGCTCGAGTTTGGAGAAAACGTAACCATTTCCGAACTGTTCAGCGCAACACTATTTAGGACCCATTCCTGGTTTTAGCATAAAAATACTTTTGGAAAATACATGACAAAACACACAGTGTGAACACAGTCCAAGAGGTCCGGCCCTGAAATACAACCGACCAGAGAGTGACTATTTCAGGAAAGCTGAGAATTCATATTCCAATGGATTCCTGTGATCCCTATTCCGGTTATTTTCTGACATTCTGCTGTATAGACCAAATAGAACCCACAGTCGGGTTGTGCTTCGGATTCTGGGCAAAGTGGAATTCAACCCGAATCTGAGCGCTTTGATTTGGATCAGCCCGAATTGCTTTTTGCCAATATTTGCCAAAAAATTGACCACAACCCTAATCGTAAATTGGTGTTGGGTTTAGGGTTTTGTAAGGTTTGAATTGGTTTATTCACCCATTTCCTGGTGCTTTACCCATTATCATTCCAATGTCACATCCTTCTGACGTCACTTCCAGTGCAACATAGGGAACCCTAATATGGTGCTGGGTCAGAAGTTACGTCTGGCAGAAAAGACATTGGAGTGACAATGCCGTGAGACCAGGGTACTGGGGCAGGGGTAAGTAATTCCATTCAAAACCAGTAACTCTAAATTGCCCTAACTCCAATCTAGCTTTAGGTTATGTTCACACAGCATAATTGCGGGGCGTAATTACGCCCCACACTTATGCTGTGTGTTTTTGGAGCTTGCATTGATCGGCGCGAGCTCCCACGGGCAGGGGGGTTTGCAGCCAGCCTCCGGCCCCATAGACATTCATTACAAAGCAGCGCGTATTCGCCGTTTAGTAATTGACATGTCACTTATCTCCCCCCGCGGTGTCTTGTGTGAGCGGGGAGAGGAGACGTAATCCATAGTTCTCTAGGAGAACTGTGGATTACGGTAATGACTGGGACGTATCTCGCCCCGTATTGAACGCAGTACGGCGCGAAATACGGGGCGAGATATGTCCCAATTTCAGCCGTGTGAACATAGCCTTATGGTTACTGTCAGGATTTGGACTTGGTTTAGGGCACACATGTCAATGTCACGGCCCATGGGTCTGATCCAGCGCACCACATCATTTTCTATGACCCAGAAGAGCTTAGACACATGGGATAGACAAGGTTTGGGTGCAGAAGGACTGGCTCCTCTCTTCCTTGGAGGATGCAGCCAGTGCTTGGCAGAAGCGGCGGCACAAGGTGTGGGTGCCATCTTGGATTCGGAGCTCTTATGTGCACCTACACACCGCTCAGGCGGTGGCACAGCTCTGACCAGGTGCCCCAGTCACCCTCCAATGGCCCTTAGAGGATGACCATAATGCTGATGTGGCCCTCGGCTTAGAGCAGGGGTGTCAAACTGCGGCCCTCCAGCTGTTGGGAAACTACAACTCCCATCATGCCCACTGTTATAGAGTATATAAATGCATGATGGGAGTTGTAGTTTCCCAACAACTGGATGGCCGCAGTTTGACATCCCTGGCTCAGAGTTTGGGTTAAAGTGGAAAAATTCAAATTTGGGACGTCCCAAATCTGAAGTTTTTCAGAAGTTTGGTCAAACTGAACAAGCAGTCAGAATTTCGCCACTGGAAAACAATATTTGGCTTTGCACATCCAAAAACTTTTTAGAAAAAAATGAGCATAGGTGCACACTGGTGTGGCAGCAATATACATACACATTCCAATATCAGTAGCACACTATCAACTAAAGAAACTATCAAAGGGGACATAGGAATTTTTGAAAAAGCATTTCTGCTATTTAGGATACATGAAATTTTTGAGGCTCTTAGTTCACATTTTTGATCAAAACTGCTTAAGCCCACCTCCCGATCTTCCAGGGGTCCTCAAATGCAAGGTGGGTTCCTACACTAATGTTTCCTCTCTTTAGGGCCGGTTAAGACCCCCATACTTCAGGGAGGGAGGTGGGCTTAAGCAGTTTTGATCAAAAATATGAACTAAGAACCTCAAAAAATTTTCATGTATCCTAAATAGCAGAAATGCTTTTTAAAAAATTCCTATGTGCCTTTTGATAGTTTCTTTAGTTGATAGGGTGCTACTGATATTGGTATGTAGAATTTGGCCAATGACTCTCAGGGCAAGAGCTTTCCATTACCAGCATGCCAAGCAATTATACAATAGGAATGTTCCCCGCTCACCGACCTGCTTATCATTTTCTCACCTTGAATTGCAAAGTGGGGTAAAATGCACATTTACGGCTGCACCTCAGCACTTGCCCTGGGTAATGGAGGTCCTATGTAAATAATGTTAGGACATCCCGAGCTTTGTGTTATTGTCTGAACCCGTAACCTAATGTAAGTATGCCGGGAGCCCAGAACAAATAGTAGGAATGGAAGCAGCGCGTTCGGTGCAGAGGTTCACATCGCAGGCAGGGAGCAATTATCTCTAATCCCAGCGTCCATTACGATAAATATTAAGCATGCTCCGTTGCAATGTGCCGGTGCCTGGACGCCTCAGCACTTAGTATTTGTCAAGGCAATCACCAGTGTGGGGGAATCCATAGTGGCCTCCAGTTAAATATTTATGCACCGTCCTTCACACAAAGAAGGCAATGAAGTCTTCGACTTTCATGGGTTTCCGTCGTTAGAGGATTAACGCTCCGCTTTTCTCAAGCTTAAAGGGGTTTTGCCACGAAGTAAAATTGACATGAGAGGCTTGCAAACTAAATAATAAACATTTTCACCATTCATCATTATTAAAAATTCTGCACCGTGTTAGTTTTAGCTGCTCCTTTAGTGATCCATTGTTTACAGCTCGTCTCCAGGGGATACGACCAGGGCTGAGAGTTCCTCAGTCCTGGTCGCATATGCTCAGACATTACTTCTCCTCACAGGCAGCTGCTGAGTGTTCAAACCCCAGGTGCTGTCATTCTACTCCAGTCCTCTGCCCTCCTTAGTAATTAGTCAAACAGTGCAAATAAATAAAAAATAAACCTCAATGAGGTCTGTGCATTAATAAAGAGAAATAAAATCCACAGGCTTGGTTCCTGCAGGGATTTGAACCGAGGACTCTTGTGTCTAGAGGCAAAAGTTTTACCTCTGAGCTACAATATAGCTACTTACAGTTCTACACCTAAACAGACCTTTCTTTGACTACAGAGAGGAAAGGCCTGGTGATGTCATCCTGCTGGGTCACATGATAGGCAATTCAAACAAATCACACACGCCCCCTTCTGAGCACACAGAGCTGAAGAGCTGGATGCAGGAGATATGACAGGGGATTGGGGCAAAGCGCCTTTAACATTGCGTAGACCAGAGGAAAGCCTCCCTAAATGTTCAGCAACTACAAGTCCCTGCAGGACCTGCAGGCAGAAAGATGCCAAGGATGTGCACATGCAGAAAACCTGGTGCAAGGGGAATTCATGGAGTCCAGTTCACTGACCTGTAATCCTGTAACTGCTTTTTACAATATTTGTTAAGCCAACACCTCAGGCAGGCAGTAATATCTTGTGATATGCCCTGGAGCTTGCAGTCCGGCCACATAGGATGGTGGTATTAGATGTGACACAGGGTAGGTCGGGGGCATAACTAGAATTCAAAGGGGCCCTAAGCAAAATGAGAAGAAGCCCCAGCAGCTAATGACAGTAAACTAAACCAGCAGCGTAAGTAGTAATATATAATAGTGCCATATATCAGGGAACCTACACCGTAGTCAGAGGCATAACTTGAAGCTTCTGGGCCCTTGTGTAAATAGTGAAATCGGGCAGAGCTGTATTAACAGCATTATGGGCCCTGGGAAGAGCACTGCAGTGGGCCATGCTGAAATACGTGACATCACACTTGGCCATGCCTCGAGCCCCCACCCCACCCTCCCCCAGCACACCCATATTATCACACCATTTATATCTGGACACACCGGCAGCCTGCAAGACTATTTGGCATGGAGTCTTCGGCTTCCTTCTCAACCATGGTTTTTAACTGTTTGCACATCCTAAAAACACACAAACCATTAAATAACCAAAGCCAAACTAGGGATCCAGGGTATGTTTCTTGTATTCCTGGGACATACATACACCACTTGGGGCCCCTATACTTGTGGGGCCCCCGGGCAACTGCTTAGTGGGCCCAATGGAAAAGATGGCCCCGAAATCGGGTCCCTTAGTTACCATGTGTCATTTACAATGTTGTGGCAGAAGGCTCTTTGGGGCTCCCCCAGGCTGCAGGGCCCGGTAGTGACTGCTACCACTGCACCCCCTATAGCTACGCCCCTGATCGTAGCGCTGATATAAGGCAGAAAGACACCAGCTACACAAAAAGGTATAATGTTCTTGATTCCCAATAGCAGGTCTTGTGGGGTGTTCCCTGTATGCAGTGGTTAGTACCTACCAAAAATGGTCCAAGGAAGAACAACCAGTGACAAGATCATGTTTGCCCAACAGTATTGGAGATGTGTCCAGCACCTACAAAATACAGGCCCCCTCAACCCTTGGCCCCCATCACAGCCAATATAGTTACACCCATGTGGTAGGTCATTGATTTTTGCAGTGGAGCTCGGGAGCTTTATTTTAACCCTTACTCCAGCCAGTCATAACATTAAACCAGTGGTGTGAATAAGATTGAATATCTTGTAACAATGGCAGATGTCATGGACTGGGGCATACTGGGTAACAATTGAACAATCCGTTCTTGAAGCAGGAAAATGGGCAAGAGTAGGGTCTGACAACTGGCATCTCCAAAATGTCGGGTCTTGTGTGGTGGTCCCAGTATGGAGTGGTTAGTACCTGCCAAAAATGGTCCAAGTGTAAGAGGTGGGCGAGGACAAGCAACCCACTCAGATCCTTTTTATTGCGGGGAGAGACAATGTGGGACTCTGTGTACCGGCGTACAAATAAAGACAAAAGAAACTTGCTGACCGGGAGAACTGTGGCTTTACTTTCCTTGTCTTCCAACAACGACGAATGCAGAACACTCTTGTCGCTCGTATAGAGATTCATGCAGCTCTTGCAGCTTCACTCACACTCCCAGCAGTACCCGAGGGGGCTATCCTCCAAGCCTACCTCACTGCTGTTTTAACCCGACTTGCATAAGTGGCTTCTTCCACTCTGTCCAGGTTGGCTACTCCTGTTGCTGCCTTTGAGGACCCTGGTGGCCCCTTCTCCTATCCGCTGCGGCCGGAAGACAGGTTTCGGGCCCGGCTACATCCCGGCTTGCTTGCTGACAAACACTGAACTATGTACAAAGTCCTTTAAGGCTTCCTAGCCCTCTCCTTTCCTTTCCAGGAAAATCTGCCGCCCCACATTCCAGCTGGAATGGGGTATCCTGCTCCTATCTGCCTCCTCAGTGCAGACTCCAGCAGGCTGTCCAACAGACTGCTTGTAAAAACTACATTTCTCCATAGATAACTTTGAATCCCCCGCTGCTGGCAGCTAACCCCCTTCTACTTTCTAGAAAGTCAGCTCCCTATTGGCTGGAAGGGTATGACACCACTGTTACCGGGTAGACTAAAACTGTGGAACAACTTCTTAACATAAATCTATGGCTTTCTACTTAACATTCCTATTATTACTATACCTAACACTCTATAGTACACTCACACTACTTTCCAAGATAAAGATAACTAACACTTTTACACACCTCACACAAGGAAGGACAACCGGTGACCAGAGGCAAGATCGTGGTTGCCCAACAGTATTGGAGATGTGTCCAGCACCTACAAAATAAGGACCATACGTGATTGGTAGACAACTGGATCAGAGCATATCCTAATAGCAGATCTTGTGGGATGTTCCCAGTATGGAGTGATTAGTACCTACCAAAAATGGTCCAAGGAAAGACAACCGGTGATCAGTGACAGGGTCATGTTTGCCCAACAGTATTGGAGATGTGTCCAGCACCCACGAAAAAAGGGCCATATATACTGGGACTAGATGACTGAATCAGAGAATATCCCAAGTAACAGGTCTTGTGGGAGGGTTTCCAGGGATCTGACAACTGGCATCTCCAAAATGGCGGGTCTTGTGTGTGGGTGTTTCCTGGGGTATGGAGTGGGTGCATGTACGATGTCCCACCTGACCAAGAAAGGACAACCAGTGACCAGTGGCAAGATCATGTTTGCCCAACAGTATTGGAAATGTGCCCAGCACCCACGAAAAAAGGGCCATATATACTGGGGCTAGATGACTGGATCAGAGCATATCCCAAGTAACAGATCTTGTGGGAGGGTTTCCAGTATGAAGTGGTTAGTACCTGCCAAGAAAGGACAACCGGTGACCAGTGGCAAGATCGTGGTTGCCCAAAAGTACTGGAAATGTATCCAGCACCTACAAAATAAGGACCATATGTGATTGGTAGACAACTGGATCACAACATATCCCAAATAGCAGCCCTTGTTGGATGTTCCCAGTATGGAGTGATTAGTACTTACCAAAAATAGTCCAAGGAAGGACAACCGGTGACCAGTGACAAGATCATGTTTGCCCAACAGTACTGAAGATGTGCCCAGCACCCATAAAAAAGGCCATATATACTGGGGCTAGATGACTGGATTAGAGCATATCCCAAGTAACAGGTCTTGTGGGAGGGTTTCCAGTATGGAGTGGTTAATACCTGCCAAAAATGGTCCAATGTAGGACAACCAGTAACTGGCCACAGGATAATGGTTGCCCAACAGTATTGGAGATGTGTCCAGCACCTACAAAGTAAGGACCACTATGACATCTCAGGCTCAGGTAAACCACTTTGAACTTGGTCTACCTGTTTCAGCACCTGGTCTTGCCATCCTCCAGTCATAAATGTGTAGAATCATACGGTTGTGGTGCGACGCCCCTAGAACGCCCCCAAATCTTTGGCGCATTGCAAAGTGCCACGGGCGCCACATAATGCGCCTTCTTTTGGAGTGCACCTCATACGGCTAGAGAACAGGGCTGTGCCAGTTTTTGGAATGAAAAGACACCAGAATACTGGCGCAGCCCCAGTCATACACGGTCGCCCCTTTTTTCCAGATGCAGTACCAAGGAGGAAGACGAGAATGTAGTCAGAGGACGGAGGCAGGGGCAGTTCTTACAAGGTAAAAGACCAAGCCAAAGGGCAAGGCAGGCAATGGACAGGTTGAGAGGTCAAAGGACAAGCTGAGGTCAATACATTGAATCAATATGTAAAAATTAAAGGGAAACACCAGAATACAGTCGAAGATCAGAAGTGGGAGGTGTCCCTTCGAATAGCCACTGGAGACCTGTGAACGAAGGGGAAGTTGATTAACGGTGCACACGGCCCCTTTAAATCAAAGAGGACCAGCACGTGTGCTAGAGAGAGAGGCTACAAAGGACAAGGCTGGCCATCAAAGTGGCAGCAGCAGGAGGCCAAGAGGTCTAGAGACTAGTGGCCTTGATGCAGATACAAGCTCCACCTTGTGACATTGTGATATATTAAACGCATCGTACAATTCAGATATTTCAGGTTTGTTATGTCCCCAAATGATGAGATGATGATGATGAACATATGGTGTCCCCAACTGATGAGGTGGAACTAGTACCAAGTGCACAATTCTCTGGCAGTGCCACCAACAGGGGGGTTAACGTGACATGACGTTTTTTTTTTAAACCAGTTCCACCAGAATCTAATAACTGTGTAATATGTATGATTCAAATCGGACATACCAGGTCCTCCAAGATGTTCTCTATAGCTGCTCTCTGCACAGACTAATCAGCAGCAGGGGCGTATCTATAGGGGGTGCAGAGGTAGCAGGTGCTATTGGGCCCTGCAGCCTGAGGGGGCCCAAAAGCCCTCCTGCCACATAGGAAGACACCAGTATTATAAATAACACATGGTAGCTGTGGGGCCCAATTTCAATTTTTGCATTGGGGCCCATGAGCCTCAAGTTTCGCCTCTGATCAGCGGTGACCTCTCGAAATAAGAATGGCACCTACCAAGATTACTTATGTTTTATGAAATCACTGACGAGTCCAATTCTTTAGCCAAAGATCTTCAGAGGGTGCGGGCAGGAGGTTCGATTTGAGACCTGCTTTCGCCAATCTGGGTTCTCCTCCCTCTCCTTTCATCGTCCTCTACTTCGTTGGAGAGGTGGTCAGTCTCAAAAATTCACAGCCCCTTGGTGGGTCTTGTGGGGCCATAAGGGATCCTCTGTGCCCCGGGCTGTCAAATTAGCACTGTCCCCTTGTCCTTTTTAAAAAGGGAACCTATCCCATTGTGCAGCATGTTATCTGATCTGTGGGCAGCATGTTATAGAGCGAGAGGAGTTGAGCAGATTGATGTATTGTTCTTTGGAAAAGATTCTGTAGAACTTGTACTTTATTCATATAAATCTCTGCTCATTTGGGGTAAAGGAGTCCAGTGGGCGGGGTTATCAGTGACCTCCTTTCTTATATTGCAGTGCATAGAGAGAGCTGTCAATCACTGATGAGACCACTCACTGGACTCCTTAGAGGGGTTTTCTCACCATGCAGTTTCACAGAGGCACAGCCAGCTTCAAACTCAACTTCCTGGTCAGGTTTTGGGTGGTTCTTTAGCAGTGATTAGCATATTTAGCTCCTCTATAACTAGCTGTGTGTTACAGAGACATAAGTGCAGGAGATGTAATCTGTAGCAAATACAGAGCACAGTAAGCTACAGAGCTCCAAGGAGTGAAAACAAGTGCTTATCAAAGGTAAACAAGCTAATCTTGTCAAGGATAAAGACTACTCCATCCAACCATGGTGACGTCAGTCCCGACTCTCTGTCTAATCCGCAAGGGAGATATGGTTGGTAACCTAGAGACACTTGTGTGCACTCAGAGCAGATAAAATCTCTCATATCTCCTGACCAGGGCAATATCAAGAGCAATGTATTTTGTAAAGTCTTAATTAACCTTTCCCTACATGTTGCAAGCTAATTATTGTAGTGAGAAAACCCATTCAACCCAGAATAAGTAAGAATTTAAAGACACTAACAACAAGTTCTACTGAATACTTCCCATATAACTATATATCAATCTGTTCAGCTCGGATAGCTTTCAATATGATGGGTTCCCTTTAAGGTAGGTCTTGATGGTGTCCTCTGGTCACCCCAGGTTCTCTGGCTTTGGCTCAGTTGGGAACTGTCAAGGGAGGTGGGTGTTGGGCATCTGATGCAGTGGTCCATCCAGTAGAGTTGGTTTTCAAAGATACTCATCATCTTTGCCCCAGTGAGGAAAGTGAAGTTGATGCACCGATCCTCCCAGTTGATACTTGTTGATGAAATATCTCTAGAGTCTAGAGTAGGTATTCAAGGTCTGTCTGGTGTACGGAAGGGTAGTGACACTAACTTTGGCTAATAAGCAGTGATGTGTCCTCAACCCCAGTCCCATAGACTAGAAGAAGGAGTCTCCGAAATCTAAATTTGAGAAAAAAAACACATAAATTATCTACCATTGGCCTACTATAAAATATAACTTCTATTAGCACTATATATTATAAAACCTACAAAATACCTACCATAAACCCTAAATACACTGATCACTATAAATATGGAGTACCTGCCCCAGTAAGGGCGACCCCGTACTGAAACCTAGGTAAAAAATGACCCTAATGATTCCCTAAACAATAGCAGCTGCTATTGTTTAGGAAATCATTAGGGTAATTTTTTTACTTAGGTTCCAGAATGAAGTCGTCCTTATCAGGGCAGTTACTCCTTTTTTGTGATACAGGAGGTACTTCAGTGTACTAAGGGTTTATAGTAGGGCTTTTGTAGGTTTCATAATCTATAGTTCTAATAAAAGTTATATTTTATAGTAAGCCAACAGTATATAGTTTTTGTGGTTCTTTTTCTTGAATTCGTGACTAATATACTGGGTATTATATCTTGGGTTTGTCTCTATACCCGATCATTTATAGAGCATTGTGTGGTCTTTTGAAATTTAAAGTTGAAAAAAAAAACTTGAAAATTATATACTGGTGGCCTACTATGAAATATAACTTCTATTAAAACTACAGGTATATATTAGAAAACCTACAAAATCCCTACCATAAACCCTAAATACACTGATCACTGAAAATATGGAGTACCTGCCCCAGTAAGGGCGACCCCGTACCGGAACCTAGATAAAAAATTGACCCTGTTGATTCACTAAACAATAGCAGTTGCTATTGTTTAGGGCAGTGTTCCCCAACTCCAGTCCTCAAGGCCCAGCAACAGGTCATGTTTTCAGGATATCCCACAGACTGCACTGACAGTAATTAGATCACCTGTGCAGCATAATTAAATCACCTGTGCAATGCTAAGGAAAGCCAGAAAACATGACCTGTTGGTGGGCCTTGAGGACTGGAGTTGGGGATCCCTGGTTTAGGGAATCATTAGGGTCATTTTTTTACCTAAGTTCCAGCATGGGGGTCGCCCTTACTGGTAATAAATAACAGCAGCTGCTATTGTTCAGGAAATCATTAGGATCATTTTTTACCTAGGTTCCAGCATGGGGTCGCCCTTCTCAGGGCAGGTACTCCGTATTTTAAGTGATTAGTGTATTTAGGGTTTATGGTAGGGATAATTTTTTATCTAAGTTCTGGTACAGGGTTGCCCTTACTGGGGCAGGTACTCAGTATTTTAAGTGATCAGTGTATTTAGGGATCATTAGGATAATTTTTTACCTAGGTTCCAGCATGGGGTCGCCCTTATCAGGGCAGGTACTCCGTATTTTAAGTGATCAGTGTATTTAGGGTTTATGTTAGGCATCATTTTTTATCTAAGTTCTGGTACGGGGTTGCCCTTACTGGGGCAGGTACTCAGTATTTTAAGTGATCAGTGTATTTAGGGAATCATTAGGATAATTTTTACCTAGGTTCCAGCATGGGGTCGCCTTTAAATCAAGGGGGAGGGGGGGAAGGTCCCCATCCGTATTTTAAGTGGGATCAGTGTTTTAGGCGGTTTAGGGGTAGGGATAAATTTTATCTAAGTTCTGGTACAGGGTTGCCTTTTACTGGGGCAGGTACTCAGTATTTTAAGTGATCTGTTTGTATTTTTAGGGATCATTAGATCATTTTTTACCTAGGTTCCAGCATGGGTCGCCCTTATCAGGCAGGTACTCCGTATTTTAAGTGATTCAGGTATTTAGGGTTATGTTAGGCATCATTTTTATCTAAGTTCTGGTACGGCGTTGCCCTTACTGGGGCAGGTACTCAGTATTTTAAGTGATCAGTGTATTTAGGGTTTATGGTAGGGATCATTAGGGTCAATTTTTACCTAGGTTCCAGCATGAAGTCGTCCTTATCGGGGCGGTTACACCTTTTTTGTGATTGGTAAATCAGTGTACTATGGGTTTATGGTAGGGATTTTGTAGGTTTTATAATATATAGTTCTAATAAAAGTTTTATTTTATAGTAGGCCAACAGTATATATTTTTTGTGGGTTTTTCTTGAATTGATGACTAATCTACTGGGTATTTTATCTTAGGTTTGGCTCTATACCTGATCACTTATAGAGTATTGTGTGGTCTTTTGCAACTTAAAGTTGACTTCAGTGTCCGTGCAGCAACCCCACCACAACCATATTATATTTCCATCGAGCTATATGAAATTAGACTTGCACGGCACAAGCATCCATGGAGCCCGAACCTAAAACCTACAATTTTATTTTAGCAGAAGCTATCTGGGAAATCTCCAGCTACACGGAGACCTTGTAATTTAGCACTTCTGAAGAAATCTTCCCTTCCTGATATAATCAAAGAATTCTGAAATTAGAGCAGGCTTTGCCTGGATAGACGATCGCGGTCTGCTGGGACAGAAGGGTACGAAATAATTAACCCTTACTTTCTTTTGCCGTCACTGTGCCCGACGGTCACTGGAAGATATTCCCCAATGTCCCACAAGATCCTTCTAATAGGAAAGCACAGGCTTCAGGTTCCTGCTGATTATTTGTTATCACCAAGGTCTTGGAAACCCAATATATACTGAGCGTATTATCTGATGCTGAATGGATGGAGAGGATCGACGGCGGCTCCAGAGGTGGCTCCGTATCCAGTGTATTATATATAATAGATGGAAGCTGCTGTGTTTGTACTAGCATTCTATGGATCTCTGACTTTAATGTGGTACCTCCTGGTGCTTTTGTGAAGTGAAGACTCCCGGCATGCCCTGGTTTAAAGAGCAGAAAGAGTTGTCGTCTTGTTTGAAATACACATATTACATTTATAGCTGTATCATTCCCAGGAAAAGCTGAGTGGCAACCAGAATGGCTACTATTACAACCCCCCAGGTGTTCATGTCAGCCATTGATTCCTCTTCAACGTGAGGGTCTACAAAAATTGTGGTATTATAATACAGGACACAGAGCACCCACCCACCAAGACTGTATACAATGCAAGCCAATGTATGAGCCCTTCATATACCAATGCTGCTAAATAATTGCTGCAATCCCTCCAGGATCTGACACAATGCCCTTTAGGAACTGTCACACTGCCCTCCAGGATCTGACACACTGCCCTCCAGGATCTGACACACTGCCCTCCAGGATCTGACACACTGCACTTCAGGATCTGACACAGTACCCTCCAGGATCTGACACAGTACCATCCAGGATCTGACACACTGCCCCTAAGCATCAGCCACAGTGCCCTCCAGGATCTGACACAGCGCCCTCCAGGATATGACACACTGCCCTCCAGGATCTGACACAATGCCCTCCAGGATCTGACACACTGCCCTTCAGGATCTGACACACTGCCCCTAAGAGTCTGTCACAATACCCTCCAGGATCTGACACACTGCCCTCCAGGATCTGACACAATGCCCTCCACGATCTGACACAATGCCCTCCAGGATCTGACACACTGCCCTACTGGATCTGACACAATGCTCTCCAGGATCTGACACAATGCTCTCCAGGATCTGACACAGCGCCCTCCAGGATATGACACCCTGCCCTCCAGGATCTGACACAATGCCCTCCAGGATCTGACACACTGCCCTACAGGATCTGACACAATGCCCTCCAGGATCTGACACAGCGCCCTCCAGGATCTGACACAATGCCCTCCAGGATCTGACACAGCGCCCTCCAGGATCTGACACAATGCCCTCCAGGATCTGACACACTGCCCTCCAGGATCTGACACAATTCCCTCCAGGATCTGACACAATGCCCTCCAGGATCTGACACACTGCCCTCCAGGATCTGACACAATGCTCTCCAGGATCTGACACAATGCCCTCTAGGATATGACACACTGCTCTCCAGGATCTGACACACTGCCCCTAAGCGTCAGCCACAATGCCCTCCAGGATGAGGTGTATGATGAGGCTCTGCAGCAGCTGAGGTGTATTATGAGGGGTTCTGCCCGCAGCTGAGGTGTATTATGAGGTTCGCCCGCAGCTAGGTGTATGATGAGGTTCTGCAGCAGCTGAAGTGTATTAGGAGGCTCTGCAGCAGCTGAGGTGTATTATGAGGCTCTGCAGCAGCTGGGGGGGGGGGGTGATGATGTTCTGGGGCACAGTTCTGTACAGTACACATTGCATCTTCTAAAGATCCTATATTTTTAGATAGAGGAAGCGCTATATACTGTATCATCCAATCAGTACCTGATCTGCTGCAGCGTCTACAGGAAGAGATAAGCAGTGTCTGTATATAGCGCCGCTCATCTTTGTATAATTGTCCAGCTCTGTGTCTATCTATCTCATATCTATCTATCTATCTCATATCTATCTATCTATTATTATTATTATTATTATTTATTTTAAAGCGCCATTGATTCCAGGGCGCTGTACATTCGAGGGGGTTACATACATTACATAAGTCAAACGAGTACAAAGATAAGTGAACAATGACCCAAATTTGGGACGACAGATGGAGAGAGGACCCTACCCGCGAGGGCTTACAATCTACAAGGAGGGGGGAAGAGACAGGAGGTGAGGGGCAGACATGTCTGTGGAGGAAGTAGTGACAAGTTTAGTGAAGGTTATAGGCAAGCCTGAAGAAATGGGTTTTCAGGTTACTTTTGAAGCTGGTGAGAGTGGGGGAGAGTCTGATGTGTTGGGGCAGTGAGTTCCAGAGTGTGGGTGAAGCACGGGAGAAGTCTTGGAGATGGTTGTGTGAGGAGCTGATAAGGGGAGAGAAGAGGAGAAGGTCCTGTGAGGAGCGGAGAGTGCGTGAGGGGAGATATTTGGAAATGAGGGCAGAGATGTATGGAGGAGAGAGGTCATGGAGAGCCTTGTATGTCACGGTTAGTAGCTTGAAATGAATTCGCTGGGCAATGGGAAGCCAGTAAAGGGATTGGCAGAGGGGAGATCTATCTATCTATCTATCTATCTATCTATCTGTCTGTCTGTCTGTCTGTCTGTCTGTCTGTCTGTCTGTCTGTCTGTCTATCTGTCTATCTGTCTATCTATCTCTCATATCTATCTGTCTGTCTGTCTGTCTGTCTATCTATCTGTTGGAGTCAGAGCCGGATACTGGATCCTTCATTGGGTTTTTTGTTGTGTTTTTCCTAGATATTAACCCCTCGCCGTCCTCATTCCTCATAGCTCGGCCTTTATTGAACCCAGTGCAAGTAATTGTGTCAGTAAAACACACAGTGCAGAGCGCTGCTGCGGAGACGTGTACTATTGAAATATGCATTAGTGCTAAGCAGGCAGCGACAAAATCTCTGCTCAAGTGGAATCGGCACTGGGCGGCCATAGCTGTAGGAGCAGACATTATTTATGAGGAACAAAATGGAGTTTATTTCAGTAGGTTAACACGACTTCAGGCAGTGCCACCTCCAAACGCTGCCCAGAGGGGCAACATACAATGCATGGTGGCTACAGGAGGGCTGGCACCGGGTAACGGCCCAGGGACAACGCCAGCCTGCAAAACCTTCACCACTAAAGGTGCCCAGAGGTGGCATTGCTACATGACTATGGCTGAAGCAGGGGCAAGGACTAGAGGTTGATGGTGGTGATGAAGGACTAGGGGTTGATGGTGGTGATGAACTACTAGGGGTTGATGGTGGTGATGAAGGACTAGGGGTTGATGGTGGTGATGAAGGACTAGAGGTTGATGATGTTGATGAAGGACTAGGGGTTGATGTTGGTGATGATGGACTAGGGGTTGATGGTGGTGATGAAGGACTAGGGGTTGATGGTGGTGATGAAGGACTAGAGGTTGATGCGGGTGCTGAAGGACTAGAGGTTGATGGTGGTGATGAAGGACTAGGGGTTGATGGTGGTGATGAAGGACTAGGGGTTGATGGTGGTGATGAAGGACTAGTGGTTGATGGTGGTGATGAAGGACTAGGGGTTGATGGTGGTGATGAAGGACTAGAGGTTGATGGTGGTGATGAAGGACTAGAGGTTGATGGTGGTGATGAAGGACTAGATGTTGATGGTGGTGATGAAGGACTAGAGGTTGATGGTGGTGATGAAGGACTAGAGGTTGATGGTGGTGATGAAGGACTAGGGGTTTATGGTGGTGATGAAGGACTAGGGGTTGATGGTGGTGATGAAGGACTAGAGGTTGATGGTGGTGATGAAGGACTAGAGGTTGATGGTGGTGATGAAGGACAAGGGGTTGATGGTGGTGATGAAGAAACCAGGGGTTGATGGTGGTGATGAAGAAACCAGGGGTTGATGGTGGTGATGAAGGACTAAAGGTTGATGCTGGTGATAAAGGACTAGGGTCTCCACTTCCATTTTTGGAATTGTGGCAGGGTTATGTTAGATCTGCCAATCTAAAGGGTCAGAGTCACAAGGTTTTCTATGTTGTGTAAAATCAGTAAAGGGATATAAATCTGAACACACGAACCCAATGCCCGTCTTTATTCCATAATGTCAAAGACTAAGGTCAAGTAGTACTGTATGTGGACAATGTAGTGGGTGCTACAGGGGCTCTATGACTGCAACAGTGATACTATATCAGGTGCTCCTATATAGACACTGTAATGGTAATATGATGCTATATCAAGTGCTTAATGGATATTGAGAGGCACTACTATTCTAATATGGTACTATATCAGGTGCTACTATATAGGCACTGTGGCAGTAATATGGTACTATATCTGGTGCTAGCACACCTATTAGAAAAACCAGGGCTATATCAGAGTGAATACTTGTAAGACCCACAGTATATCTATACACACCTATCAAAGAAGGTTTACGAAATGTAAGTAAAATAGAATAGCTTTATTGAATATACAAAAATCCATAAAAACCAATAAAAATGACAGTGAAACTACACAGATACGTGACCGCTATACACACCATCCAGGATAACTAATAGACCGATACAAGGTCAGGTAACTCCAAGGTAATTAATATAATGAAATACTATGCTTAGTTATAAACATACAAAATCAATGTATATAAATGTATACCCGACCTTAGTAGGAGGACGTTACAAAGAAATCCAAAAATGGACAGATGGAGTGAAAGGATCACGCTCCCCAATGCTGCGAACTGCGGACGAAGCGCACTGCGAAACGCGCGTTGGGGAGCGTGATCCTTTCACTCCATCTGTCCATTTTTGGATTTCTTTGTTAAAAATCCTCCTACTAAGGTGGGTATACATTTTTATACATTGATTTTGTATTTTATAACTAAGCATAGTATGTTATTAATTAATTATCTTGGAGTTACCCGACCTTATTTTCGGGGTTTTTAGTTATCCTGGATGGGTGTTTTTGTGGGTTCCCAATCTTGGGTAGTTTTTACTGTATTTTTTTGGTTTTTTTTTGGGTTTTTTTATATTCAAAAAAGCTATTTATTTTAAAATTTTATTTCGAAACCTTCTTTTTATAGGGGGTGTATATCTGGTCTACTATTTTAGCAATGGAGAGTAAATGGAATATATCTGGTGCTACTATATAGGCACTGTGAAAATAATATGTACTATATCTGGTGCTACTATATAGGCACTGTGAAAATAATATGTACTATATCTGGTGCTACTATATAGGCACTGTGACAAAAATTTTTTGTTTATATTGGGCTACTTTATGGGGACTGTGAAATAAAAATTTATTATATTGGTGCTATTTACGGGCACTGTGACAATAATATGTACTATATCTGGTGCTACTATACGGGCACTGTGACAATAATATCGTATTAAAGTCATTCTTAATGGAGATTAACCCTACTATTAGAGTGCCCGCAATGTCCATTAAGCACCTGATATGGTACCATATTACTGCCACAGTGTCTATATAGTAGTGCCTGTCAATGTCCATAGACTATATAGGCACTGTGGCAGTAATATGGTAATTAATTTGGGTATATTAGTTCGTGAGAGTATTGGGCTATATCTGGTGTATACATGGGCACTGTGGGGTAATAGGTACTACTCTGGTGCTACTTATAGGGGACTGTGGCATAATATGATACTATATCAGGTGCTACTTTATAGGCACTGTGGAATAAAATGGTATAATACTGGTGCTTATATTGGCACGTGGCGTAAATTTTTACTAAATCTGGTGCTACTATATAGGCACTGTGGCAGTAATATGGTACTATATCTGGTGCTACTATATAGGCACTGTGGCAGTAATATGGTACTATATCTGGTGCTACTATATAGGCACTGTGGCAGTAATATGGTACTATATATGGTGCTACTATATAGGCACTGTGGCAGTAAAAAAGGTACATTTTGGTGCTACTATATGGCATTGGCAGTAATAGGTACTATACTGGTGTTACATATAGGCACTGTGGCAGTAATATGGTAATATATCTGGTGCTACTTAAGGCACTGTGGGAGTAAATTGGGGACTATATCTGGTCTACTTTGGGACTGTGGCAGTAAATGGTACTTATCAGGGGCTTAATGGACATTTACAGTGCATATGGGGAATATGATACTATTCAGGGCTCTATATAGGCACTGTGGCAGTAAATGGACTTATTGGTTCCCTAATAGGGACTGTGGCAGTTAAATATGGACTATAAAGGTGTACATTAGGCACGGGCAGAATATGATACTTATCGGTGCCCAAAAAATTCGCCGTGGCGTAATATGGTTCTTTCTGGTTCCAAATTTAGGGCCCGGGAGATATGGATATTGGGTTCCACTTATACCACTGTGGCAGTAATATGGTACTATAGCTGGTGCTCTTTTAAGGCACTGTGGCAGTAATATGATACTATATCAGGTGCTACTATAGGCAGTGGCAGTAAAGGTTTATATTGGTTCCATATATAGGGATGTGGCAGAATATGACTATAAACGGTGCTCTTTTTTGGGACTGTGGCAGTAAATTTTAAATATCAGGTGCTACTATATACGCACTGTGGCAGTAATATTGTACTATTCGGTTCCACTATAAAGCCCGTGGCAGTAAAATGGGAAAAAATTTTGGTTCCACAAATTTGGCATGTGGCAGTAATATGGTACTTTAAACTGGGGCTTAATAGGCACTGTGGCAAATATGAAACTATTTCTGTGTTATTGGACATTGACAGGCACTAAGACATAAGCACTGTGAAAGGTGCTATTTGGTCACGGTAGCAGGTGCCCAGTGGGCCCTATAAAAGGTACAGATGTATTTAAGAGTAACTTGATGAATAGTTCCCCCTGATGTCACAGCACAGAATGTCATCTTAACTCGTCCACTGCTTTTCAATACCTTTGTTAAGAAGAACATATAATAAGACCATGTCGTACAACTCGACATGATATGATGTCAACCTGAGCTCTGCTACATCTGTATTAGTACTGTATATAGGCTCTGTGATAGGTGCTATAGGGGCTCTAGGACAATTCTATGGGCAGTATGACATATATTTCATAGGTACTATGACATTATAGGGACTCAATGGCCGTAACATGGACACTGTATCAGGTGCTTAATGGGCACAGTGCCAAGGGCCAAATAAGCACATCAGCTACTAATTTGGCAGGTGTTTTGGAGGCTAAGAGTTGGTCCACACTGCAAGGGTTTTCAGACAGTTTTTGAAAACCGATTGTCAACCATCCCCATAGACTTCAATAGAAAATCTGAGCTGTAGTCTACACAACTCTGATTTTCTGATGGTCGGATTTTAAATCCAGAAGCCATCTATAAAAACTTGAAACATGCACGTCTTCAGGAGGAAGATTTACTGTTCAATGGTTAAGGGGTACGACCGTCCCCAAAACCATGCAAATCCGACCGGAATTTTACCGTGTGGCCATACTTTGCAGTATGTGCCCATTAACAGTGTCCTAATCCTATTCCCTACATATCAGCTCCTCTTGTATGACAGCTGCATCAACTCCTCGGTTGCTATAGCTACAGACTGTGTGATCTCTCTGATAGGCTGCACACGCAGCGTTGGTTCATAAGGCTTTTTATACAGCTTTATTCATGACCTGTTCGATACATAAGACTACTCTCATGATAGGCTGCCACTCTACATCGCGTTGCTCATGCTACACTCTGGTCATCACTATCAGCAGCTCCTCACTATAGGCCAGTAGAAGCCAATAAAGCCAGTAAACACGCCCGTTAATTCAATAATGAAACTGAGAAAACAGGACTGGGGTAAGATGAATCGATGTAGTGAGACAACCCCTTTAATGGCTACTGACAGGTACTATGGTATAAGCACAGTGACATGTGCCATGGGGACACTATGACAATTCTATAGACATTAAGACAAGAATTATATGGGCACTGTGAAAGGTGCTATAGGGGCTCTATCATGGTAATATGGGCACTATTTCAGGTGGGTGTTTATTTGGCACAGTGCTAGGTGCTAAATAGGCACTATCACTGGTACTACTGGATATGCACTGTTGAAGGTGCTATGGAGGCTATAGCTACAGACCTGTTCAATCTCTCCTGATAGGCTGCCAGCACTGGTTGCTATAGCTACAGACCTGTTCAATCTCTCCTGATAGGCTGCCAGAACTGGTTGCTATAGCTACAGACCTGTTCAATCTCTCCTGATAGGCTGCCAGCACTGGTTGCTATAGCTACAGACCTGTTCAATCTCTCCTGATAGGCTGCCAGCACTGGTTGCTGTAACTACAGACGTGTTCAATCTCTCCTGATAGGCTGCCAGCACTGATTGCTATAGCTACAGACCTGTTCAATCTCTCCTGATAGGCTGCCAGCACTGGTTGCTGTAGCTACAGACCTGTCCAATCTCTCCTGATAGGCTGCCAGCACTGGTTGCTGTAGCTACAGACCTGGTGTCCTCAGCAACTCCTCACTGAAGGCCAGTAGTAGCCAGTAAATACTGAATTCAAAAATTAAACTGAAAACAGGACTGAGGTAAGATGAACCAATGTAGTGAGACAACCCCTTTAAGTATGTGCAACATGATCTCTCTCATCATCACGTGTGGCAAGTGACAAACTCCCCTCTGCTACATCTTTTTACTCTTGTTACGTGGCGACACAGAGGAAGGTGATGACCTAAGCAAGCTCTTGGGGCTTTTTTGTGACCATGTGTGATACAATGAGAGGAGATAGAGCCGAGTTTGTCTTCTGGTTCCTCTTGTGATATTCTAACATGTGATCTGTGCCTGACTGCGTTATCCTTGTTATAAAGCTGCTGCATTATCTTCACTGAGAGCGTCATGCAGCCTCAAGTCAAACGACACATTCAGCTCTGCTACATCTGATGTCTCCCCACAATGACCATCACACACCCTAAGTGACAATATTACAATAGTCTTTACATGCTTCCTACCATCATCCATTTCTCATGTCTACTACATATCACTCTCTTCCTATCCTCCCTGCTCCCCCCATCTCTCGTTCCCTCCTTCCGTGTTCTGAATACAGATAGAACCTTTCAATATTCTCGTCGTACAAGAGCTAACGGCATCAATGGGGAGAGAGGGAGAGCGGAGGAGGGTGGGTGGATGGAGGGAGTGGTGATACAGACACCGGCCATAGAGGATGAGACAGGCAGATGGACTCCGAATGAAAAAAACAGCAGAAAGGATAATGAGGCAGACGCTAATACTGAGCGCCATGGCCGCCATACACCCCCCATAGAGGGTCACCCCTGTATACAGTGTCCATGCTCCTGGGGATATCCTGACACCACTTTCGGGTTGAGAAGTGCCTCCCCTCATTTAACTCCACCGTCACGTATCCCATCTGCTATGTGTCACGCTCCGTCTTCTGAGGGTCTTCCTTCGGAGGGACTCTGGGGACAGAGCACAGAATAGATCATCTTAACCTACGTACACCCAATTATACGGAGCCACTGGCTGGTCCACGGTTACACAACTGAGGATGAGGAAGACTCATTCTCTGCACAAGCAGATGATGCAACCTGACTGCTAATTATGTTACCATAACCATGAGCGATTAGATTGTAAGCTCTTCAGAACAGACCGGGATGGGAGGGGGGCAATTTGGTTACATTTTGGGGCCCACCAGTGAAGCTGATTCTTAGAACCCACCAGTGGATGATTCTTGGGGCCAACAGTGGAGATGATTCTTGGGGTCTCCCAGTGGAGATGATTCTTGGGGCCACCAGTGGAGTTTAATCCTGGGACCCACCTATGGAGTTGATACTTGGTGCCCAAGAGTAGAATTGAGTCTTAGGGGGCCACCAGTGGAGTTTTTTCCTGAGGCCCACCAGTGGAGTTAAATCTTGGCACCCAAGCGAAGAGTTGATTCTTGGGGTGCCACCAGTAGAGTTGAATCTTGAGGGCCACCAGTAGAGTTGTTTTCTGAGGCCCACCACTGGAGTTGATTATGGGGCCCACCAGTGGAGTTGAATCCTCGGACCCACCAGTGGAGTTGATTTTGGGGGCCCCCAGGGGAGTTGTATTTGGGGGCCACCAGTGGAGTTTAATTTGGGGCCCACCAATGGAGTTGAACCCGGGGGACCCACCATGATTAACCGGGGGACCCCCCAGTGGAGTTGATATTGGGGCCCACCATGGATTGAATCCGGGGACCCCCAGTGGAGATGAATACGGGGCCCCACCAGTTGAGTTAATCTGGGACCACCAGGGAGCTGTACTTGGGGGCCCACCAGGGAGCTGATTTTGGGCCCCCACGGTAGATTTGTTTCTTGGGGGGCCACAATGGGTTGATTTTTGGAGCCACCAGGGATTGATTCTTTGGAAATCAGTGGAATTGTTTTTTGGGGCCCCCGAGAAAGGGTTTGATTCTTGGGGGGGCCCCAGTAGTTTTTTTTTGGGCCCCCCAGTGGAGTTAAGTCTTGGGACCCACCAGCGGAGTTGGTTCTTGGGGCTCATCAGTGGAGTTGATTGTGGGGCCCACCAGTGGAGTTATGCTTCTTTCCCTAAAAAGTAGTGAAAAGGGAACTAAGGCCTGCCATGCCAAAAGGGCCCCCTTTTCCCAGAAAACAAGGGGGGGAATGGGTTCCCGTTCTCCTATGGGGAATCAATTCAAATATACTTAGTACCCGGGCTTTGATTCTGGTTTAAGCTTCAAAACCCAAAAAGGGCATGTTTTTAAAAAGTATTTATATTTGCAGTGTAGGTGAATGCCTCTATTTTCCCTGTTATCAGCCACAAATGCAGAAAAACTGACTGTAGTCTCTCATTAGTAATAAAAAGTCCAAAGAGATGTTACCTATGATCACTATGTTATATCTTCACCCCTGTACTATATAAGCAAAGAGAGGCAGATGTATGTGTCCTGTATAGCTGGAGTTTAGGTGAGGGTGCGGTGTACTCCGCCCAACACTAGCCACAATCAGATGAATACTCCACCTTGGTTGTTCCAAAAATAGTCATTTTAACCCTGATTTTACCGCTCTGATCCTTTATCACCACCAGGATATATGAGGTGGCCACTTCTCTCCCTCCATAGACATGGTATGTCTTCCTTTGACTGCCCTATTACATCTATGGCCAGTGAATACTACCAAGCTTCTTATGTGTCCAGGATATGTGAGGCCGTTTTCCTGCAGTCACTTATACTTTATCCGACCAGCAGACTCTTTTCCATGTTCCTTTTACAAGCAGAAAATGTGCAGAACTGAATATTGATCATAGGAAAGGGCATTCAATATTTAGGGTAGACTGTGAATGGAGCTTTCTGCACATATAATATGGAGCATATGGGAAATCAACTGCTCTGAGAACATGAAGCAAAGTAGACAAGTATAGACACCCATCAATCATAACATTAAAGCCCCTTATACCACCAAAACCACAAAAGCCCATGAAGGCCTGGACTCTACCAGGTGTCCCGTGGTATCTGACACCAAGATGTTACCAGCAGATACTGTAGGTGTTCCTAAAACATCTCTGACCCATCAAGGCCTGGCCTCCACAAGACCTCTGAAGGTGTCCTGTGGTATCTGGCACCAAGATGTTAGCAGCAGATCTTTTAAGTCCTGTACGGTTCGACCAACGTGGATCAAACTTGTTTTCCAGCTCTTGGGTTGAGATCTGGGGCATTTGGAGGCCGAGTCACCTCCTTGATCTTTGTCTTGTTCCTCATTCCTGGACGGTTTTTGCAGTGTGGCTCCTGCGGGTATTATCCTGCTGGAAGAGGCCACTGACATTAGGGAAACATCCCGCTGCCATGAAGGGGGTCATTTGTCGCAACGGTGTAATAGGTGGAATGTGTCAGAGGAGCCAAACAAAAGTGTGTGGTGTGCGGCAGCTAACACTATGTGCAGGGCGGTAAACCACATGGGCTGCTGGGGGTATTGTGGGTGACGTAGTAATGACCACTTACCTAAGAAGGTGGCACAGCAAGAATGTCCTCACTCAGGTCAACATGTCACTAAGTCTTGGTGCCACATTCTCTCCCTCTCTCTTTTTCGTGCTTTTTTTCTCTTTTTTTTTCCTCTCTTTCTCTCTCTCTTTCTTTCGCTCTTTTTCTCTCTTTCTCTCTTTCTCTTTTTTTCCTCTTTCTCTCTCTCTTTCTTTCGCTCTTTTTCTCTCTTTCTCTTTCTCTCTTTCTTTCTCTCTTGCTCTCTGTCATTCTCTCTCTCTTGCTCTCCTTCGCTCTCTTTTTCTCTCTGTCTTTCTCTTTCTTTTTCGCTCTCTTTCTCACTCTTTCTTGCTCTTTTTCGCTCTCTTTCTCGCTCTTTCTCTCTTTCTCTCTCTTGAATGAAGAGAAGGTAATACTTTGTTCAATACTCTCATTCTGTTCTAAAGACTGTACCCGGAACTCCCATTGAATGTATTGGTGGGTGCCGCGCAACCACCTCTCTTATCTGCATGGGACCTTTCGGGGAGCTGTTCTTTTGATATGCCATACAAGTCTGGGATAGGAATACTTCCATAAAGGGGTTGTCTCTATAAACAATGATGGAATATGGATCGGCTTGACCATCAATGTCTGATAGGCGCAGCTCCCACCTCTCTCGAGAACAAACCTCAAACCCTCTTCATATTGAATAAAGGTGAGGTGATCGGGACTCTCCCATTGAAATCAGTGGGTGTTCTGCGTACAATTGAGCGGTTCCACTTGGCTCTACTTGGGATCCCCATTGTTTTCAATGTGAGTTAACGGGGTCCCCTCCGTTGTTGGGCCCCATAACTGCTGCTGCTGCTGTGCTAGTTCTGCCCTTGCCCACAGCTGATTATACCCGGCTTTGTTCCTGCTTGGGCAATGTGCCAGGGCTTCAGTATTCCACTACAATCAGCCGGCACATACAGATCTCGACAGAGTAATGACTCAGAGCAGGTTATCATGTACGAAATTCACACGGGGAACGATGTATAAGCAGAAGAGAAGCAATGCAAAGCGTGTGCACCCGCGGGGAGTGTGTGGATCAGAAGTGGCTGATGATAAGTGCACAGTGTGGGGTCACAGTCATAATAGGTGCGGCGCCTGCCTGTACGGCTAGCCCCCCCCCATCGCTGCCTGCACCGCGCTGCCAGGTGGGGGGTCAGGTTGGGTTATAGCCCCTAATGGCCAGAAAATTAAAAATTCTCAATCAGATTTACTGAGTAGCCACGTGTGACCCGACTCACAAAAGAGGGACCGTAAGTGGTAGCGCTTCAGATTTGGGTTCAACCGGACCCGGAGCAGGGACGACTGTTGTCAGCCAATCAGCAGCCTGGAGGAACGAGGCGGATTATTCCCTTTTATGGGGGGATTCCCCGGGATCTAGAGTATGAGACGCTTCGCCAACCACGCAAAAACTGTAAACCCCGAGTTTTTTTACAAGTCCAGTCCAAAATTTTTTGACCCTTATTTAATATCCAGAGTGGGGCGTTTTTTGTGCAGAGCTGACGGCGGGGGTGACGCAAAGAGGTCATGGTGGTTGTCCCCGGTATCTGGGGACTAAACCCACAGATGTGGGGTTTGAGCAACCCCCATAAAAGGGGCCCACAGTACTGGGGTTCATAGAGTAATACCCTTTTCCAGGGGTCCCCAGTGCTGGGGTTCATAGAGTAACATCCCATTCATGGCCCAAAATGCTGGGGTACATAGACCGAACACCATCCCAGGGGGGTCCCCAGGCTGGAGGGTCCATGAGCCAACACCCCCCATCCCGGGACCCCCAGCTGCTGGAGGGGTCTAGAGCCCCAAAACCACCATCCAGGGGCTTTCCCAAGCTGCTGGAGGGATTAAAAAGCCAACATGCCCCCCAGGGGGGAAAAAGCTGCTGGAGGGTCCCTAATGCCCAAAACCCCCACCCGGGGAAACAGCGTGTAGGATCCTAGAGCCCAAAACCCCATCAGGACCCCCCACAGTGTTGGAGGGTCCATAGAACCAAAAAAAACCAATAAAAAAAGGGGGTCCCAAAAAGTGCTGGGGGGGTCCTCGAGCCCAACACCCCCATCTAGAGGCCCCCGCTGCGGAGGGTCCCTAGAGCCAACCAACCCCTCCGGGGCTCCCACAGCTGCTGGAGGGTCCATGAGCCCAAACCCCTCCGGGTCCCCCCAGCGCTGGAGGGTCCATTGAGCCCAAAACCCCCCTCAGGGGGGCCCCACAGTACGGGGGTTCATAGAGCCAACATCACCCTCAGGGGTTCCCCTTTGTGTGGAGGGTTTTAAGCCAACCCAAAATCTCCCGGGGCCCCAAAATGTGAGGGTTATAGAGCCAATACATCATCCAGGGGCCTCACAGTGCTGGAGGGTCCTAGAGCCAACACCACCATCCAGGGGTTCCCACAGTGTGGTGGTTCATTGAGCCAAAAACCACCATCCCCGGGGGCCCCCCAGCGCGGAGGGTCTAGAGCCCCAAAATCACCATTTGGGCCCCAAACTGTGGAGGGGGACAAGACCAAAACCTAAGGGGTCCAACAACGCTGGAGGGTCCTTAGAGCAACACACCATCGGGGCCCAAGTGTGGGGGGCCATGAACCAACACCACCATCCAGAGGCCCCAGCTGTGGGGGTCCTAGAGCCCCACCCCCCATCCAGGGGCTCCCCCAGATGATGGGGGGTCCCTAGAAACCAAAACCACCAAACCACGGGCCCCCAGTGTGGAGGGGGGTTGAGCCAAAAAACCCCTCAGGGCTCCACAGTGTGGGGTCCTGACCAAACACACCATCCAGGGGCTCCCCAGATGATGGAGGGTCCATAGAGCCAAAAACCCTCCGGGGGCCCCCAAATGTGGGGGGGTTCATGAGCCAACACCAAATCCCGGGGCCCCAAGCTGCTGGAGGTTTATAATGCCAACACCCCATCAGGGGCTCCCACAGCTGTGGAGAGTCCATAGAGCCAAACCCCCCACCAGGGGCTCCCCCAGTGCTGGGAGGAAAAAGCCAACCCCCCAAACCAGGGGCCCCACAGCTGTGGGGGCCTAGAGCCAAAAAACCCCCATCCAGGCCCCACAGCTGTTGGGGGGGCCATAGAGCCAACACCACCCCCCAGGGGCTCCCAAGTGCTGGGGGGTCCATAGAGCCAAAACCCATCCAGGGGCTCCACGCTGCTGGGGGTTATAGACAACCCACCCTCCGAGGCCCCACAGCTGTGGAGGGCCATGAGCCCAAAAAAACCATCCCGAGACCCCCCGCCACTGGGGGTATAGATCCAACACCCATCGAGGGGCCCCCAGCCTTTGGGGGGTTCATAGAGCCAAAAATCACATGCAGGGCCCCCCACGTGCTGAAAGGGGTTTTTAAAAGCCAAACCACCATCCCGGGGCCCCAGGGTTTAGGGTTTTTCCTTGGGGCCCAAAGCCCCCATCCCGGGGTCCACAGCTGTGGGGGATTAAAGGCCCAAAACCCCCCATCCAGGACCCCCCAGCTGTTGGAGGGCATGAGCCAACACCACCACCCGGGTTCCCCCAGCTGCTGGAGGGTCCCTAGAGCAAACCCCCCCACCCCGGGGCTCCACAGCTGTGGAGGGTCCATGGAGCCAACCCACCATCCCGGGACCCCCCAGCCCCTGGGGGGTCCTAGAGCCAAACACCACCATCCAGGGGCCAAACAGTATGGAGGGGTTTAGAGAAAAACCCCACCAGGGGGGCCCCGGTTTAGGGGGTCATAGAGCCAACACCCCCATCCCCGGGGTCCCCCAGTGCTGGAGGTCCCTAGAGCCCCCACCCCTATCAGGGGCTCCACAGTTTGGAGGGTCCATAAACAACACACCCTCCAGGGGGTCACACAGCTCTGGGGGGTCCCTGAGCCAAAACCACCAGCCAGGGGCCCCACAGGTGGAGAGTCCATAGAGCTAAACACCATCCCGGGGTCCCCCAAATGCGGAGGGTCCCTGAGCCAAACCCCCTATCCGGGGTCCCCCAGCTGCTGGAGGGTCACAGAGCCCAAAACCACCATCCCCCGGGCCCCCCCAGCTGCTGGGGTCCATAGAGCCAAACAAAAAATCCGGGGCCCCCCGGTTTAAGGGGTTCTAGAGTCAACCCACTTCCGGAGCTCCCACAGCTGTGGAGGGATTAAAGAGCCAAAACCCATCAAAGGGGCCCCACGCGCTGGGGGGTCCCTTAACAACACCACCCTCCCGGTCCCCCCAGTTTGGAGGGTTTCCCTAGACCAACACCACCATCAGGGGCTCCCCCCAGTGCTGGAGGGTCCATAGAGCCAACACACCCTCCGGGGCCCCATAGCATTGGGGGTCCATGAGCCAAAACCCCCCTCAGGGGGCCCCAAGTACTGGAGGGTTTTAGAGCCAACACCCACATCTGGGGCCCCATGGGTTCTAGGGGTCCATGACCCAAAACCCCCACCAAAGGGGGTCTAAAGTCTGGGGTCCATGAGCCAAAAACCCCTATCCAGGGGGTCCCCAGCTGTGGAGGGTCCTAGAGCCAACAAAAACCCCCAGGGGGGTCCCCCGCTGCTGGGGGTCCATGGGGCCAAAAACCACCCGCCCCGGGGCCCCCCAGTGTGGGGTCCTAGAGCCCAAAACCCCCCTCCCGGGGTCCCACGCTGCTGGAGGGTCCATAGAGCCCCAAAACACCCTCAAAGGGGTCCCCCGCTGTGGGGGGTCCATGGGCCCAAAACCCCCCCGCCCGGGGCCCCCCAGGGGTGTGGAGAGTCCATGAGCCAAAAACCCCCCATCCAGGGGCTCCCCCAAACGCTGGGGGGTCAAAAAGCCCAAAATCACCATCCGGGGCCATCAGTGTGGAGGGTCCCTAGATCCACACCTCATCCGGGGCCCCACGCTGCTGGAGGGGCCATAGATCCAAAACCACCCTCTGGGGGCCCCAACAGAGACTGTTGGAGTTGGGGAAATTTTTTTTTTAAAGGGTTGGTTAGTACTTGGAAGTCTTGGTTCTGCTCTTCCAACTAATGTCGGACATTTCTAGCCATGGGACATGTCGCATAGTCTTGCTGGAAGATCCCATCTATCCTAGGGGAGACAATCGGCATGGGTGTATGTGATCTGCAGGGATTGGTAGCCCTGCACAGGATGGTGGGGCCAAAAAGAATGGCACAAATACTTTCCAGACCAGAACGCTGCCACCCCCAGCTTGTGTTCTTCCAGCAATGGTTGCAGGGTCTTTGCCCTCACCTGACACACCAACCTCCATCCATTCCACAACGCAGAAAACATGACTCATTGATAAATACAACCCTTTGCCAATTGGCATAAGTCAAATTTCGATACCACCATGAAAATTGAAGCCTGTTCCGTTGATGCAGCTTGGTTAGCAGAAATTCATTGACATCGCTCCTTGAAGCCCATCAAAAGTAGGGGTTTGAGAGGTGTAGGAATCCGTTGTCCGGGGCCTTTCACAGTAGGGTTAGCAGGGTTAGTGACATCGTCTGCTCCGGGGCCCCCCTACAAGTAGGTTAGCGAGGGGGCAGTGACCCGTTTTCTCCAGGGGTCCTACACAGTAGGGGTTTGCGAGGTGCAGTGACAGGCGTAAAGGGGCCCCTCACAGTAGGGTTAGCAGAGGTGCAGTGACATCCGTGTCTGGCCCATTTACTTTGGGTCAGCAGAGGTGCAGTGGGCATCCGTCTCTCCAGGGTCCCCTACCAGTGGGGGTTTTTAGAGGTGCAGTGACATCCGTCTGTCCGGGGCCCCCTAAACCCCTGGGGTTTGTGTTATATTAGACCCGTGTTGGGTCCATGGGTCATTTTGTTGGGGTGCACCCTGAAGGGTCCTCCCCCCTCATGCACCTTCATAGCTGATGTTACCCTCTCACATCAATGGCATGTGGTGCTTTGCAGTTTCCACGTCGCTTATTCACAATGGTGAATACTTTTAACAAACCAGCAGTTTCAGGCATACCGCCAATTTTTGCCCCAAAAGTCCATAAACCTCTCTGATAAATCTCCCCATTTACCCATAACAGCAACAAGGCATATGTATGCCGACAGCCTATCAAACACCTTATATACCCACCACGTGACTTCCTTTATGAGGTTGAAAACCGCTATAGTCCATAAATGTAACCTTTGTTAAGTATTTCCCTATTTTACAGGAGATTCTTTAGTTCGTGAATGCAACGTGGCCACGAGACAATTCGTACAAACTATTCGCTAAGCACCAAAGGGGTCTAGGTCTGTGGCCGTATTGCATCCACTTCAGCCCCAACCTCCTGGCCAGTGGTGAACCTGTGTTTGAATCCTGCACACGGTTAATGGAATATATCAGATTTTTTGCCCAATTTTCAACATGAGAGTGAATTAAAAAAAAATGGAAAAACGCTGTTACCCTCTCGTTTTAAAGGAAAAAGGGAAAAATTAAAAAAAAGCGGCCTGTTCCCCGGTCCGGGGCCCCGCCCACCGTTATTTCCACTTTCCCGGAAAACATTTAAAATTAATTGTGTGTGCAGCAAGGGGTATCTGCTAATGGCCCGGTAAAGGGGACGCCCTACGGCCGCGTCTACCTATGCTGTTTTTACAGCTTTTACTTCGTGACTTGGTATCGAAATTATATCGCCCATTATCACCATGTAATCCTAAGTAAAATATGTTGGTATGGGGTAATGACCGCTATGGTTGTATCTGTCTATTACTAGTATACACTAAACAGCCAATGCAATACAACCATCTGCCTTATATTGTATACAGCTGAAACCAGAAGTCTCCACCATATTAAAAAGCCCCATCTGCGGGTTTTTTTCCTCCCCTGTGAAATCAGAATAAACCTTTCCCTTTTTATCAATTAGGAAAAAAAAAATTATTTAATTTGCCAAAAAATGCCAGAAAAAATGAAAAATTTTTTTAAAGGCATTTTTATTATTTTTCTGCAAAGTCAAAAGTTTCCAACACTAGGATTACTAGGGTTTTATACAATTTGGGACCGCCCTTGATGATTTTCCCTTCTTTGGAAGTTTAAAATAGGTTATTGGAAACACTGAGTTAATTAAACACAGCTGCGGATGTATTTTATTTTTACCCCTCTTCGGGGTGAAACATCATGGAAAGTCTAAAAAAATCAACCAGATATCGGGAAGAGAATTTGGGGGGACTTGCACAAGTCGGGACGTCCTGTCAAACAAGATGGGAATTCCAGCCATCCCGAAAAGGGAAGGGAGACGGGTTCTGTGTCTCAAGATAAAACGTGCTTTGGTCCGACAGGGCATATCAACTCAAAACAAAAGCAAAAGCCCTTGTGGAGATGCGGTGGAAGCTGGTAAAATTGTGTAATTATCCACAGTGAAACAGACTGTTTGAACAGGGCTGAAAGGCGCTCTGCCGGGGAAGAACCCAAATACCCCAAAAAAAAAATAGAAAAGCCAATTAGTGTTTGCAAATGCACAGGAACAAAGCCCTACATTTTTGGAGACATGCCCTGGGGGTTTGAGAAACTAAAATTGAACTGTTTGGCATAATGACCACTTACTTTGGGGAAAAAGGGAGAATTTGGGAACATAAGAACAACATCCCAACGGGGGAAACCCAGGGGGGTGGTAGCATCTTTTTTTGGGGGGTTGTTTTGTGGAGGGGGGAGGGTGCATTCACAAAATAGAGACATTATGAGGAAAGAAGATACTTTACGAACCCATATCTAAAAACATCACCAGGAGTTAAAGCTTTGACAGAATGGGTCTTTAAAGGGACAATCCCCCAAGCTATTGCCAAATGGTTACAAATTTGGCTGAAGGAAACCCAAGTAAATATTGTGGAGGGCCGGGGTCACAAAGCCCTGATCTCAGTCCTTAGAAATGATGGGCAAAGCTAAAAGGCCGGTGCAGCAGGCGACCTCAAACAGGGCTCGTTACACCCTTGCAGGAGGAAGGGCCAAAATTCCTACCAACATTGTGAACGCTTGGGGAAGAAAAAATTTTTCACCCAAGTCCTACATTTTTACAGGCATTTTTAAAAAAAGAAACTTTTTTTTTTTTAAACCCAAGGCCCCCTGTCCCAACAAAAGACTCATAACATAGACAAGCAGCTACTAAGGGGCCCAAAGGTTTGAGGGGCATCATTCGGGTCTAAGGCAATATACATCTTTGTGGGGATTATTGGGTTGGGGCCTTTTCTGCTTCCGCACTACATCAGTCTCGTGGTATATGGCAAATTCTTTTATAATTATTGCTCCTTCTGCTGTTCTGTTAATTGTCTTTTGGGTGGGGGGGCAAAACCTAATTTTGCTTTGGGGCCCTATGGACCAGTTACACCCCAGTCTCAGATTCATTAAGTTATTGCCTCCATAAACCCCCATGGATTGGACAACATCGATGAGCATTGGGTGGTCAGCCCCCCTTTGCTGGGGTTTTCCCCCAGTCATTTTTTCCTTGGCCCTTTTTTGGTAATACTAACCCTTCTACCGGAAAACCCAAATGGCCCTTTGTTCAAAGGTTTCTTTGACCAGTCCCCCGGGACATCACAGTTTGGTCTTTGTGAAAGTCGTTTAGTTCCTTACAGTTTCCCCATTTTTTCCGACTTCCAACACATCCATTTTAGGAACTGTATGGTCATTCTGTTGAAAACGCGATTTAAACAGAGTCGGGGCAAAAGTTAGCCATAGCAAATCAACTCCCGGGGGCCCCAAGAAAAAACCCCCACTGGTGGGTCCCCAAATACAACTCACCGGGCCCCTAATAACCACTCCATTGGTGAACCCCAACATTAAATCTACTGGTGGTGCGCCAAGAATCAATCCATGGGGGCCCCAAGAATCAACCACTGACGGGCCCCAAAATCAACTCCACTTTTTCCCCAAAAAATCAACCCCACGGGGGGCCCCAAGAATAAATCCACTACGGGCCCCAGAATCAACCCCCTGGGGGCCCAAAATCAATCCTTTTACGGGCCCCAAGAATCATTAAACTGGGGGGCCCCAAAAATCAACTCCACTGAGGCCCCAAAGGGGAATCAACTCCATGGGGGCCCCCCAAAAAATCATCCCCATGGGGGGTGCCAAAGAATCAGCCCCTTTGGGGGGCCCCGGGCACCCCATCTGACACGGTTGGTTTTAGAAATTTACTACAGTGCGAAAAATTACGCTAATCCCCCCCCTTCTGCTGGAGCTCGGACTCTATTGGGTTAGCCCCGCCTTTTAACACATATGAAATATAGGGAAATTTTCGAGATTGTTCTAACGTCTTTTCCCTCCCATATTTTGATCCCCAACAGAGGAAAAAAAACATCTCTTCATTTCTTCTTTTTACCAAAGGGAACCTGCGGGGAGACCCCCATAAAGCCTCACAAGTACAGCTCGTGCCCTGCTGTCATGGGGAGGGAACAATCGGTTCTCTATGCTGAGAGAGGAAATTCAGTTTCAGGACACAGCTGTCCATCAATTTGGGGAAGACTGCGGGCCTGCGAGGTGCTCACCGGGGTCTTAGGGCCGCAGATGGGCGCATCCGATAGACCCCTGGATCCCATCCTGCACTTCAGGTCACAAGCTGCAACATTGTAGTGGAAAAAAAATGTTTGATCATTAATTGCCCGGGAGCTTGAAAAATTAATCTAACAGCAAAAATGGTTTTAAAAACCCCCAAAAATAACCATTCCCACCGCCGATCCCCCCAGTACCCCCTCCCGGCCTTTGTATACTTTGCTGCAGCAATGTATATCTCCCCGGGCCCCAGCAATGATCCCTCAGGGTCTCGTACAATAAATGAACACTTTACCACAAGGTCCGTTACCCCGTTTTTTAAAGACCTCGGGATTTGTGCTACCTGCAGGATGGAGTTTCATGGTCAAAAAAGTGTCCATAGGCATATTTTGGGGTATTAAAATGGGCGAAATGCGCTTCAAACACTGCTCATTTTTCCAAAGAGAATCGCGTTTGCATTCACCACTTGTTTTTTTAAAGCATAATTGGCCGCAGGTCTTTGTGCCTTTTAAGTCTAAGGGCACATGTATAAACGGGGCTGCCCAAAAGTCGGTGTTTTTTTTCAGCCCGAATCGGGGCGCACCCCATTAGAATAGTGTAAAAGCCTCCCGGCGCCAGCAAGCGCATTGCAGAGCGCCCGGCAAATTTGTAATGGCCTGTTTTCCGGGGGGTGGCGGAGGGGGGGCGCACTACAACTTACGAAGCTAATTTTTAAAGCTTCGTCGGCAACCGGCGCATTACCAGGAAACAGGTAGAGCACTTTAAAAGTGGTTTACGGCCAGAAAAGTCGTTTTAGCACAAAAAGCGCCGATTTATGACCCGAAATGAGGGTGATTAACAGTGCTTCTACACATTAGGTTTTTTTCACCCCGGCTTAACGCGGGCGTAAATACCCCCCGCAATTCCCCGTGTGGACGGGGGCGGGGCGGGAGCGGGGGATGAGCGGGGGGCCCGGGCCTTCGCCCCCCCATTGACTTGCTTACCAGGGCCGTTACCCCGTGAATTTACTGCCTTATCCCCCCCCTGGCGTATTGCCGAGCGGGAGAGGAGACTAATCCATATTTCTCTATGAAACTGTGATTACCTTTAAAAAGGGTTTTCCCCCCTTTTGGTTGGGCCCTTTAAATTGGGACCAAAAATACGCCCATTTTAAGCCGTGTGAACATAGCCTTTAGGGTATTTTCCACGGTGTATGAGCGCGTACAGTACCACCTCAATGTACCAGTGTTTCGGGGGGGGGGGGCGCGCCCGCCGGCCCCATAACTGATTACTCCGGGGACGAATCCCTGAACAATTGACATTCATTATCTCCCCGCTGTACAATTTGATCGTATTGTACACGGGGAGAAAGGTGTAAAACTCTATGAGACAAAAAAGGTTACCGTAATTTCAGGGGGGGATTTCGTCTGTATTGGGTGCATACTCCCGAAATTTGTGCGCAATTATGTCTGAAAATAAGCCGAACATACCCTTATAATGCACATGAAAATTAGCGTCTAAGCGGGAAAAATCATACATGTGCCTTCAAAATACATCCAAAACGGATGTGCTGACAAGATTTTGGTTTTTTTGACTGTTAGTATGGGTGTGGCTGTCCCCCCCCCCCCCTTGGTCTATGCACTCCCACCCCCTGCACAGGTTTTTTTAAACAGATCAGGTTTTGCGGAACCTTCTAAACCCTGAAAGTGGGTCGAAAAGACACCAAGAGGGTAGCATGTAGGTAGGGGTTTCCCCCCTGAAATTTGGGGTCACCTTGCCCCCGGTAGGTGGGCACTTACAGTTTTTACAAAAATAACCCAAGAACCTCAAATTTTTTTTTATAATTTCATATAGCAGAAAAGCTTCCAAAAAATTCGTTCCTCTTTTACGTTTTTTATGTTTCTAGAGTTCTACCTGTTTATTGTGTAGCATAGCCCTATGGGCCCTTGTCAATTCTTAGGGTTTTTAAATAGAAAAGCCCCATAGAAATAACGGTGGCGCGTATTTTTGGTGCGTAAATGCTTCAAAATCCGCTCCCCACCTTTTGCTAATGCGCTTCATAAAACCTCTAATCAGGCGTTTTTTAAAGCAGAGTTGAAAGCATAATTTCAAGGGTAAATTTGCACTTTAAAATACTCTGTGTGAGAATACCCTTATAAAGAAGCAAAAAAAAATTTTTTAGTCGCTCCCAGCTTTTTGGGCCTGAAATCTTCGTCGGACCCCGGGGGAAGGAAAAACGAAGATCGTTGCAGCAGGTTTAAAAAAAAACCAGCTCCACTTCAAAAACAGAAAATTAAAAGTGACCATTTAAAAGTATTTTTCCCTTATTGGTAGCTACGAGTAAGGAATTAGTCCTAAACGCGTTAGCTTATCAGTATGTACCATGCACTTATAGTCTTTATACAGATAGCTTGTATGCTATATTTTATTATGTTTGGTTTTATGCTATGTTTTATTATATTTCACTGTAATTTTCTGCTTGAACGTGGAGCTGGTTATCCTTTTCTACATTGCAACATACCCCTATACATCCTCCAGGAATAGATAGACTGCAGCCTTTACCAGAGACCAGGGTTTGGCAGGGGAGCTGCTTACAGAGCTTTGCATATAGTCTTACAATCCTGCCTTATGCAGACCTTTATTTAACAAAGAGGGGTTTTTTTTCCAGAAATTCCTTTGGGCCCCACCAATTTTTGAGATGACTCTGCTTCCCTACCCCTAATGAAACGAAATGACCGCCGACCCCCGTTCGTAACATTACATTTTGGCTCCTGATCCCCTCCTCAACAAAATAATGAAATTTTTTATCCTCCCCGCATGGTAAGGGGAAAGACTTTGTCAACTCTTTCCTCTAATGATAAAGAGATAACTCTGCTTACACTACTCTCTAATAACAATAAGATGACGCTGTTGACCCTGCTGCTCAGTGATAATGAGATGACTCTGCTTACACCATCCTCTAATAACAATTAGATAATGACATGAATCTGCTTACTCTATCATCGAAAGATAATGAAATGATTTTTCTGAACCAGCCCTCTAATGACAGTGAGTACTCTGCTACCCCGTCCCTAAAAATATTTGATCTCGTGACCCGTACTTTTTTAAAAATTTGATAAGTCTGATGACCCTATCCTCTAATAATAATGAGATGGCCTTTCTGACCCTGCCCAATAATAGATGACTCTGCTGACCCTGTCCTCTAATGATGGTGACTCGCTGATGTGCCCGCTAAGAAATGAGATTAAATTGCGACCTAATCTAATAATAATGAATACTCTGCGCCCGGGCCCCCCAAGGTAATCGATGTCTGATGACCCGTCCCTAATCAGATGACCTTTCTACCTTTCCCCTAATACTGATTTAAATCTGCGACCCTTTCTCCCAATGATAATGAATGACTCTACTGACCCTGTTTCTAAAATAAAAAGATACTCTTTATTGCCCCCTATTGGTAAGAGAGACCGCTGACCCGTCCTCTATTGATAATGAGATGACTCTGCTGACCTAATTATCTAATCATTATAAGATGACTCTGCGACCCGCCTTCATGAAACTATGACTCTGCTGACCTTCCCCTTCAATGGTAATCTGATTACTCTGATGACCCTGTCCTCTAATAATAATGAGATGACCTTTCTGACCCTGCCCACTAATAATGAGATGACTCTCCTGACCCTGTCCTTCAATGATAATCTGCTGACCCTTCTTTTAAAAAAAGAGATGAATCTTCTAATGACCCCCCTTTGGTAATGAAGACCTGCTGGCCCTGTCCTCTAATGATAATGAGATGACTCTGTTGTCTTTACCCCAGTCTACACAGCAAAGCTGAAAAGTTACCTATAGAAACCAGGAAATGTCAGCCTGCTGCATGTGACGTAGTAACCAATGCGACTGGTATTTAGGAAGAGCGTGGAAAAACTTTAAAAACCAAAAATACCACAAAAATTGTGATATGCGTCTCCCTTTTTTGGGGTATGTGAACTTTACATTTGAAGGGAAAAAATTTACAAGACTTACAGAAACTAGACAGTAATAAAACACACGGAACCGCATTGAAAGCATAAAAACAAAAAGTGTTTGCGGAGCCGCATCAGGGAACAGTCCTGAAAAGTTTTTTAATTTTTTTTTTTTGTAATCTGTTTCACTTGAGTCCCGGGCCTGGGGTTTTTCACATTTTACACACAGCACAATGGTCCTTTGGGGTTCTTCTTGAAATGACTTTGTTTTTTTCTCCTTATTCAACATTTTTTAAAAAATAAAGTTAACAAAATAATTTAAAGGCGTCCAAAATAGAAAAATCTCTCGCAAAACTGGCCCCAAGCGGTATGGGGAGCTGGCTCAAACCCATCCACCCGCCCTTACCCTGTGTTGTCGCTTTGTTCTACCTTCCTACAGCCAAATCCATCAGTCCACCCATCCCCCCCAGTTGCCCCGCTGTACCTAGCATCTTTGATTTTACCATAATTTTTCCTGCATAGAAAAAGGCAAAACCCCCAAACAGCTGTCTGCAGATGATTTCTTGTTGGCTCAATCCCATTAATTGCAAGGGCCCTGGGGCGTGTGTGACTTGAGGAACACTCTCCAAAAATGTGTCGGGGTCCCTTTCTCATTTTCATAGCCTTTTAAAATACATATTTTTTTTAAAGAAATAAGTAATGATTAATTTAGGGGGTCCCCACCACCTACATGGGCCTCATCCTAATAGGGCATTACCACCTTTTGACTACCTCGAGTCTCTCACTCAGCCAAATAGTCTTCTACTCGCACTGATGAGGGCAAAACCCCAAAACACTGCTGCAGAGAAAACTGGTTGGGTCAATCCCATTCACATTGCAAGGCTATTTTTTTGGATATGACGAAGGGAATTTTGATCCAATAGGTCGCAGCAGAGTCCTAATCATTTCCCCCAAACCTTTAAAAGGTTTCTCACTATAGGGATTGCTTTTTATTTAAAAAAACTTGCCAAAACAATTCACTTTTCAATATAAAAGTGTCCTATCATTCTTTACATATCCCCCCTTGTATGGGCTGCATCGGGTCCTGGGCGCTATAGCACAACCTGTTTAAATTTTCCCCCATAGGGTGCCAAAATGGTTTCTACAGAACAGACCCGTTTTCAATCCTCCTGAAAGGCTTTAGCACTGGTTGCTAAGCTACAACCTGTTCTCTCTCTCCTATAGGGTGTCAGCACTGGGGCCCATAGCTACAGAAACCTGTTTTCCTTTCCTTTGGTTACCTTTTTATAGCTGACCGCCCCCCCGGTTTTTACTTTGTTTACAGACCTGTTTTTTAAAGGGAAACCCGGAGCCAAGGGTTTTTGAGCCTAGTAGAAGCCCCCTAAAAACAAAATGAAATCAAAAAACGGACTGAGGAGGGGGAATCGATGTATGAGAAACCCCTTTAAGAATAAATTGAAATTTCAAGGAGATGAATGGTGTATAAGTTCTACACCCTTTATCGTGCCCCTTTTCCCCAATGGGAACGCTACCCCCATTCAAACCTTGTAATGGAAAAAAAAACCCAATTTGGCTGTTCAAAAGGAAATTCCCCATTTTGTTGGGCCCGATCTTTTTAAAATGTTTCCTGGTATTCCCAAGCAATTCCTGTATCTTGTTTACTGGTATAGTAATGCGCCGGACCGCCGCCCCCCCCCCCGGCCCCCCAGGGGGGGGCGGGCATGACCCGGACCCTGGGGGGCATGTAAAAAGCTCCGGGGCCCCCGGCGCGGTTTGGGGGGGGGAGCCAAGGCCGGAGGTCTGGGGGCCCCCTTTCCGCCCGGGATTCAGGGTTTTCGGCGCCCAAACAGCGTGGGACCCCTGACGCTCGCTCCTTGTTAATGGGGGGACAGCAGTGGGGCTGCTGCGGCAGCTCATTGCACTAGAGGAGCAGACTGGGGCGGGGCCTCAGGAGGGAAGGGGGCCCCCGGGGGGCACGGAGGGGGGTGACAGCTCAGCGGGGGAGAAGAAGGGGGAGGGGGTTTCCCCCCCGCAAAGGTGAGCCCTGACACCACCCCCCGACTCGTCGCGCCAGGGGACCCCCTCTAGGGACCCCCCGGGGCCCGGGTGAGGGGGCCAGGGGTGGTCTTGCCCCCCGGGCTGGGGGGAATCCAGGTAGGCCGCGATCCGGGGGGGGGCGCGGGCCCGTGGGCCAGCCTGGACGGGGTTCTGTTTCCCCAAATCGACGCATAGGCCGGGTAGCGTGCCCCCCCTGGCATGCCCGGCCAGGGGGAGCCAGTCGACAGACTCACCCAGGGGGGCCCACATTCGCCGGAGACGGGGGGCGGACGTCGAAGGGGGACGGGCGGCGGGCGGCGGGCCCAGGGGGTTCGGATCTGGGGGGAAGCAGCACATGCCAGGGGCAGGCAGTCGCCGCCCGTTCTCACGGCCTCGCCGGTCGGCCTCCCCCTCCTGGGGTTGGAAGGCCGGCCCGGGCCAGAGGCGGGGGCGGAGGACGGAGACGCTTCAGGAGCAACGGCAAAATTCCGGACAAGGGGGGGGGTGGGTTCACAGCCCCCATGCAGCCGGGTGAGTGTTCTCTTTGTCATGTTCGTTTCCCCTTTTTGAGGGGTTTATAAAAGGGGGGGTCAGGGGCTAGCTTGAGCCCGGGGGGCTCAGGGGGGGGGCCCACGAGGGGGCGGGGGACCCGGGGGTTGGCGGGGCTCTGCGGATTTGCTGGGCTTTTGAGGATCGGGGGGGGGTGTCGCCGGGCTGAGGCCTGGGTTTTCGCAGATTTCGATGGGAGTTGGTCCGGGATCCCTGAAGGGCCGGGGGGAAGACCTCCCGGGCAGGTCGTCTGGGCGAGTGTCAGGGTTTCAGTGCAGACAAAAAAGGGAATCACAAGACAGCGTCGGGTTTGGGATGACGGGCCAGGGGCGGGGTTTACGTCTGCTTGGGGGCCCCTTAGGGTCTTTTTGAAGCAAAGGGGTTAGGGATAAGATAACAAAGGAGAATAGTGGAGATTTTTTTCCCCTTTTCCCCCCTTTGAGAAGTTTAATCTGGAAAAGGGGCAAAAAGGGGAGAGAGCAAAAAAGAGAGGAGGAAAAGCTCGTTGGCGGTTGATTCCAACATTCACAAATTTGGGTTGCAGGGCCTTGCTATATTACAGTGTCAAAAGGGAGAAGGCGCCGGAAAATTTTTCGGCTATTCTGTAATATGGACTCGATAGGGGGGGCTATCGGCTTAGGGGGGAAGGGTGGCTTCTTATGACGAGCAATTCCCCCGCAGAGAAGCGGTCCGCCCTTTCTATAAGGGGGGACCATAAACATTGGCCTTTGGGGCTTCGGGGGGCTCCAACGAAGTTTGGGCACCCTTTTTCGGGGAGGGCCGGTCCACCGCCCAAAGGGGATTGGCGGGAGGACCCGGCGCGGGGGCCAGGGGGGCCCAAAGGGGAGGAGCGTTTTGGAGTTCAATAGGGGGCCAGTGTAAGTTCGGATTCCGGTTTAAAAACACTCGCTCTTCGCGGGGGCGCGTCCCATCCGGTCCCAATGTTTCAAAAAAGGGCGACAAAGGGAGTGGTTCAGTGGCCAAGGGGGAGACCCGTGAAGGTTCTCGCGGGCGCCGTATCTCCAGATACCCCAAGGGGGGTGCGGGGGTTTTTGGGGTGAGGGTTTTTGAGCGGGGTTTCGGGATTCCCCCCCCGGGGGCATTTCCCTTTTTTTTCTTGCGGAATTTGAGGTCGGCGAGGGAAACCCCCTTTGGGTAGTGCAGAAAACTGGCGAAGGGGGTGGCTCTGGGGAGGGGGGCCTTTTGGGGAACCCCTTTTTTCCATCTAGGGGTTCCCCCTTGGGGGGGTGCCAAAGAAGGGAACCAAACAATTTCCCGGGCTCACCATCATTTGTCATTCCCAAAGGGGGAAAATGGGTTTAAATGAGGGGATTGCCCCGGGAATTGTTTTCGGTTGTTACACTTCTTTTGATGAAGCGGTTCCCCTCTTCGGCGTTTCGGGTCGGGTCATTGGGAAAAGAAGACATGGATCTGCTTTTCGTTGTTGCCAGTGCGGGGGGATAGCCTGGGGTTTTTAGGAGTTCTTGGGAGGGCCTTTTTTTGTTGATCGTTCCCTTCCAATGGGTTGCTCTGTATCGTCGCTTATTTTGAAGCGTTTAGCCGTTTTTAGAATGGGGGTGCGGGATGTTTCCTTTTGGGGCCCATCATTCATTATTTAACATTTTTTTTGCGGGGCCCCCGCGGTTTCCCCGGTGTGGGTCGCGCGCAAACAATCGATGGGGGGGGGATCATTTTGGGGGTTCCTTAGCGGGGAACAAGACGAAGGCCCGGATACCTTTGAATTTTCCGGGGATTTGTACGACCCTTTAAAAGGGAAAAGAGATTGCCTGAGGAAAGCTGCAGGTTTGAGGTCGAGGTGGGGAAGGCTTCATCCCCGTAAGATACAACTGAGGGAGCTGCACCCTTCGGGGAAAAACTGAATTTCGCCTGCGGGATTATCCTATGGGGGGTTTTTTTGTCGGCGTTAGCGGCTGCTACGTGGGGTATCATGAAGCCTCATCACTTTTGTCCCCCTGACTGGGGAGCAAGGAAACCTGGAAGTTTGGGGGGGAGTTTTTGGGCAGCACAATGGGCGGTCCATTATCCTAGGGGAAGAACTGTGAACCAGAGATTTAGATTTTTTCTGATGGGCGGGCACACCGGGTTTGGGGCAATTTGCGGTGATAGGTGGTGTCGGCCTCTTGGCGGCGGGTGGACGGCTGCCGGGGAAATTTGAACTTGGCCTTTTTGAGCTGTTTTTCCCAATTGGTGGGGGTGGGTTAGGGGGGGCAGTTCCGTAACCGGGAAATCCTTTCTTTTTTGAAATCCGGGGGTGGTTTAGGCCTCAATAACCACCGCTCGCTCCCCCCGGGGTGGTTTATTTTACGGGCTGGTGCCGCTGCCTAGAATTAAATTTCCCGGGTGCGGGCGGAACATGGGCCGGGGTTTGGAATTCGGTGCTGACCTTTTCTCATTGCAGGGGACCGTTTTTCCCGGAATCTTTTCGCCGCGCTTTCATTGCGGGGGAAGAGTGCCCGAATCACTTTGGGGCCCTGGGCCCTTTAGACGCCAGCCCCTATTCGGTCCCTTTTTCTGTCAGGTGGACTTGGCCCCGGGCGAGGCAGTTTTGGGGCAATGGGCCGACTGGATCAGGGCGTTGGGGGAAATTCTTTAAAGAGGGTCGATAGGGGCCTTTTGTTTTCTGGGAAAAGCCAGAGGGGAAGGGGGTCAGTGTCTAGGGTTCCAGATTTTTGGGGGGGTTGGGCCTTGGGTTCAGATGCGGGGGTTTCGGGACTGACGAGGGGCTTTGTCGTTCCCAAACCTTGCGGGGGTTTTAGAAAAGGGGGGACCAGCAAGATAACCCGGAGGCCCGGGGGGTCTTTTTGCTCCTGGGCGGCTGGGGGCGGTGTTTATGGAATTGCGCGCTGGGTATGAAATGACTTTTTTTTCGCCTGGCTTTTTCTTTGGCCTTTTTCGGGGGCCCTAAAAATAGGGACTGGGTCCCCTATCGGGCAAAGGGGAGGGGTCCAGGGTGAGGGTGTGGAGGGGAGCGGGGTGAGGTTAGATTTTATTCGGCGATTAAAACACCAGGCAGGCAAGGGAAAAAAATGGTCTTGAGGCGGGTTTCCGGGGCCCTTAAAGTCCAGTAGAGGATGTTTGGCGTTTCCCGGGCCTTGCGAGGTTCCCCCTTGCGGGGCCCCTCCTGGTTCTAGGATGGGGTTTTCGTGTCGCGATTCATTTTAAACGGCAGTTTTTAGGAGATGCTGGAGGCATTAGGTTAGACCCAAAGGGGTTTTGCACCCCCCACTCGTTTTCGAATTGGGGCGTCACAGAGGCTGCGGGTTGGGTTTGAGTCCGATCGGTACAGAATTTATGTCCGCCCACATTTGGGGACAAATTGGGGGAAAAGGAGGATGCATGACGGGGGGTTTTTTTTTTTCATGTGTTGTGGTTTCTTTTTATCATTATAGAACTTCCCCTCTCCTCGTCTGATCCTGGCACTGAGTTATTGGGAGCGGAGCGGGCGGGGCTTTGGGCCGACTGGGCGTCATTGGGGATACCGAGGGAAGGGCGTCGTCGGTGGTTGGGAAGGCAGTATGCGGGGGATGGGGTTTGCCCGAGTCATGGCTTTGCGGCATTGGGTTTGACCTCCGATGTCCTGGTTTACATGTAGGGGGGGGAAAATTTGGGTTTAGGCCCCAAAGGGGCTGATTCTATATCAAAGGGACCTTTTTTCGTTTTTGGGCGGTTTTTTTGGAGATGGTTGGGTATGGTCGGACACGGTATCGAATCACTGGAGGGGAGCTCGCTCTGTGATAGTTTTTAAAACGGGCGAAGAAAATAACCGGGGGGGGCAGGGTTTGTGCCGGGAAAGGTGGTGTGTTCATTCGGCATATTTTATTGGAGTGGTGAGAGGAATTTTTGGAGATCAGACGGGGGTTTCCCCGACGGCAGTGGGGCCCTTTATTTGGGGCTTAGGTAACGGAAGGCATCGAGAGGGCAAATTTGGGTTGGTGGGGGGGCCCCGTGGGAGAGGTTTTTATGGCATGCTCTGGTGGCGGCAGGGGCTTGGAGTTGGATAGGAGTTTTTTGGGGTTTTGGGGTCATTTGGGGTATACTTCCTCAGTTTTTGGTCTAAATTGACCCGGCTGGCGAAGGTGGGCCTTTTAGCTGGATCCCCGGAGAGCGAATTTGGGGGACATCTAGTTGGGTTTTGGGCCCCGATCAGTGGAATGCGGGTGGGGTAGACTTTGTCCCTTTTTGGGTTTTTGGTCGCCAGGTCGTTTTAGCTCCAGGGCCTCTCCCCAGGGGAAAGGCAAAAGTTGTTGCCCGGTTACGTGGTTGAGTTTTTGGGTTTAAAGGTATGTTTTTTTTAGATGGGTTTTTTATGTTTTAATATTTATATGCAAATAAATTGTAGTTTTATTTTTGTTAATAAACGGGTGCGTGGCCATTTCATTCCCAAAGTGGTCTAGTATTTTTTAAAGAAGGCGTCCGAGCACGGGTAGAGTGAAAGGGGGGGGGTTTTGGGGGTTTGGGGGGAGGTTGGGTTTTGGGCAGAGCAAGCCTCAGTGGTGCCAGGGTCAACTTTTGCTTGGCTTTGACCTTTCAAGGGCCCACTTGCCTCCAAACACTGCCTGTCCATCTACGCCTCCTGTCTGCTCCCTTAGTATTACATCTGGACCTCCGCTAAACGCTGCAGGAGACCATGTCGGGAGTAGCAACTTTAGAGTCCCTGTGGCGAAAACTAATTCCTTGGGTTAAACCAGGGGCTGCTTAGACTTTGCTCCTGGGCGTGGTTCTATGCTTAAAGGGGTTGTCTCACTGCATCGATTCATCCTACCTCAGGCCTGTTTTCTCGGTTTCATTTTTTAATTCAGTGTCTACTGGCTACTATTGGTCTGCAGTGACGAGCTGCTGAGGACACCAGGTCTGTAGCTATAGCAACCAGCGCTGGCAGCCTATCAGGAGGGATCAAACAGGTATGTAGCTATAGTGACCAGCGCTGGCAGCCTATCAGGAGAGATCAAACAGGTACGTAGCTATAGTGACCAGCGCTGGCAGCCTATCAGGAGAGATCACACAGGTCTGTATCTATAGAGACCAGTGCTGGCAGCCTATCAGGAGAGATTGAACAGGTCTGTAGCTATAGTGACCAGTGCTGGCAGCCTATCAGGAGAGATTGAACAGGTCTGTAGCTATAGTGACCAGTGCTGGCAGCCTACCAGGAGAGAGAGAACAGGTCTGTAGCTATAGTGACCAGTGCTGCAGCCTATCAGAGAGATCAAACAGTCTGTAGCTATAGCGACCAGTGCTGGCAGCCTATCAGGAAGATTGAACAGGTCCTGTAGCTATATGACCAGTGCTGGCTGCCTATCAGGATTGATTTAACAGGTCTGTAGCTATAGTGACCAGGGCTGGCAGCCTATCATGAGAGATCGAAAAGGTCTGTAGCTATAGAGACCAGCACTGGCAGCCTATCAGAGAGATTGAACAGGTCTGTAGCTTTTAGCGACCATGCTAGCAGCCTATCAGGAGAGATTGAAACAGGTCTGTAGCTATAGGCCAGTGCTAGCAGCCTACAGGAAGATTGAAACAGGTCTGTAAGCTAATGGGAACAGTGCTAGCACCTATCAGAGAGATTAACAGTTATTAGCATAGCGCCATGCTAGCGCCCATCAGGAAATTGAACAGGCCCGTAGCTATGCGACCATGCTGGGAGCTATCAGAGAAGATTAACAGGTCTGTAGCTATAGCGCCAGTGCTGCAGTCTATCAGGAGAGAAAACAGGTCTGTAGTTATAGTGAAACCTGAGGGCTGATGCAGCCCACAAAGAGGGGATATCTAGGAATAGGTAGGACACTGTTAATGGACAAATATTGCAAAGTTACTTGTTTTTGCAAGATCTTTAACATAAAATCAGCAATCCTTGTAGTGAGACAACCCCTTTAAGCCTGCATGTGACCCAGAGAATCCCCTGTCGGTCACAGATGAGCTGTAAGAAATACCCGACCCAACCAATGGACATGTGCGGGCATGTGCTTTTTTGGGAAGAAAGGGGTCACATTTTACAAACCCCTGTATAACCCCTCTAATGGGGGGGCTTTTAGTACTAGTGGTTCTTTTAGCCCAAACTTTACAATTTTGCGGGACAGGGGGTTCAGACAACCGGGGAAACCCCCCCGGACCACCCTAAAACCCTGGGGGGTCCCGCCCCATATTGGGGTGGGGTATAGGGGGCCCCAAGTCCCTTTGCGGGAAAACCAGAAATTTTTTTACAGAAAAAAAAGTCACAAAAATAAGGGGAACAAGGGCCCAGAGACCCCCCCTCGGTACCCAGTGTTCCCCCCCATTGAGCTTGGTGTGGTTTTGGGTTTTTTGGTAATTTAGCTCAGCCAACTCCCCTTTTTGGGGGGGTCCCCGCTATTTGGGGTCCCCCCCCGCCCTCCCCGGGGGTTGGCTTTTCCCTCCCGCCGCCTGCAGGCGGGGGGGCCCCTTTAAAATTTTCCGCGGGAAGAGTACGCTGGTCGCTACTTTGCGCCGCGGGGGCCCCCACAGGCGGGGGAAGCGGCCCCAAACGGCCGCTCCCCGCCCGCGGTCCACTGTGCGGGGGGGAGCGGGGGGACGCCCCTCCCCCCTCCCTCTCCCCGTATTTTTCGGGGCCGGGTGTGCCCGTACATACGGGCAACGGCGCAGGGGGGAAGTGACCGCGGCGCAGGGGAGTGACGCGCGGGGCTCCCTTCCCCCGCGCCGCTGAAGAGATCGGGCAGGAGTGGCCGCGCTGCGGGCCCGGAAGGGGAAGGGATTTTATTATTTTATTTTTATTTCTTTAGGGGGGCCTACCCCGGGTAACAGGAGGGCAACTACCTGGCACAGAGGGGGCACTCCCCGGCAAACGAGGGGCACTACCTGGCAACAGAGGGGGCATCTCCGGGGAACAGAGGGGCATACCTGGCAACAAAGGGGGCATCTACCTGGCAAAAGAGGGGGACTACTGGGAACAAAAGGGGGCTACCTGGTAACAATGGGGGGGGACTACCGGCAAAAAGGGGCACTATGCACAAAGGGGGCACTCCTGGCTAACGAGGGGGGGCTACCTGGTAAAAGAGGGGGGCCACATGGAAAACAAGGGGACATCCTTTTGGCAACAGAGGGGCATTTTTCCTGGCAAAACAAGGGGGGGCCCCTACCTGGCAAACGTTGGGGAACACCTGGCAACAAGATGGGGGAACCTCCCTGGAAAACAGAGGGGGGCACCTCTGGCTAAAAAGGGGGGACCTCCCCTGGTAACAAAGGGGGGCTATACCTGGCAAAAAAATTTTTGGCTCTCCCTGGCTACGGGGGGTTTTTTTTAAATTTGGCTAAAAGGGGGATTTTCCCGGCCTGTAAGGGGCCTCCCGGGGGTTTGAGGGGGGGCTCCAAAAGGCTAAAAGGGGGAATCTCCCTGGTTTCTTCCAAAGCCTTTTATGGGGTTAGGGGGGATTTGGGTGTGGCTTTTTTAAAGGGGGCCCGTGGCATCCCAAAAAGATGGGGGGCCCAAAGCCCCCTTTCGCCCCACCAAATTCTTTGCTTTTTTCTTTTTAAAAGGGTTGGCAACTATGTTTTATGTCCCATTTTTCTGGGGTTTTTTTTTTTAAAGTGTAGGGACGGGGCAAAAAGTGAGGACCCTTGCCTTTGGGCTTGCGAGTTGTGTACTGTAGTTTCCCCGTATCAACTAATCCCTCATATTTTGATATTTTTCCAGATGTTATCGTTTTCCCCTAAAATACGGGGGGGCTTGGGTCAAGTATTTTGTGCGGGTGCCCCTTCTAAGTCCTGGCAGCTTGCCCTTTTTTTGTGGGTGATTAAGCGGGAAACCCAGCATGGTGTAACTTTTTTTTAAATGGCGTTCCCCTTTGTATCGCTTTTATATGAAATTTTTTAAATCGGTTTTTTTTGCATTTTTTGCATTTCCCCCAAATTGTGTTTTTACTGTGGTTTTTGCATGCTGGTGGGGAACTATTTACCTGGGAGCATTTGCTAAAAAAATAACGGCACCTCCCTTTTTTTTCCCATGCGGGCACGGGCAGAGACGCCCGGGGGTTTATCCAGTGTATCCCCCAAGCCTTTGGGTTTGTGAGTGTGGTTTGTATTTTTTTGGGGTAAAAATTATTTACTTACAACACAAAACACGCCCAGATTTTACAGATTTTGGCGGATAAGGGAACAAATCCTAGTAGGGGGAACATAAGCCCCATTTGCCCCGGGAAGAGATACAACAGGTGAAAGGATAATAATAAAACAGCAGTTTCACACCCTACCCCCTAGGGGAGCAACTTTTATGATAAAAAAACTGCAATTGGTGGGACGAGTTACACCAGTAAAAAAAGCCGCAAAAACTCAAAAGGAAAGTTTGCACAAATCTGAAAAAAATATGTTAAAACCAGAAATGTTTTGAAAGGCTGTTTGAGATTTTTTTGCAATTGTAGGTTTATGGTGCATTTGGGGAATTTTAAATTTTTCTTTTTTAAAATGACCACTCCCCCTGTTCTCCTTTGTAGGGGGAATCCAAAAAGGACGTTTTGGGTTGCAGTTGTTACCTGGGAGGGGCACAGAAAGGAGGATGGGCTTCCCCAAAAAATTTATCCTTTAGCGGGCGATATGGAAACAGGAAATGCTGTAGTTTTTTGGATTTGGTGGGAGTTTTATCTTAGATTTTTTATCAAGGAAAAAATCTGAAAAAAAAATAAATTGGGCCTCGTTTAAAAAAAACTCTTTTAAGGGGTTTGTTCATTTTAACTTTTTTTAAAGGGTTGGGGTTTAAAAATGTAAAAAACGGGTGTGCAGTTCCCTGGAGTAAAAAAGCTGTAGCGGGCCCCAGTTCCATAAATGTAAGAACAGTGCTCTCCCAAACTTTGGCTCGATAAAAAACCGGGGGCAACACTTTTTAAAAAAAAGGGGGGGGGGCCCAAAAATTTTGGGGGTTTTTGGGGCATCGCAAAAAATTGTAGCAGTAGACACATTTTTGATTTCTTTGATGCCAATTTTGATGCAGAACAGTTAGAACAGCCAGACCCGGGTAAAAGGGGGTTTCCCGAGCCGACTTGTGGTATTGGTCTACACTTTCCCTGTATGTATGACCTGCAGAAGAAAAAGCCAGACCAGGGTAAAGGTGGTGCCCGAGCCAGACTTGGGTAAATTTGGCCCCTACATGACCTGTATGTATGACCTGCAGAAGAACAGCCAGGGGGAAAAGGGGGTTTCCTGAGCCAGACTTGTGGTATTGGCTTACCCGCCCTGTATGTTTTGACTTTCAGAAGGAAAAAGCCGACCCGGGTAAAGGTGGTGCCCGAGCCGACTTGTGGTTTTTGGCTCTTTCATGCCCTTTTATGTATGTTTCCTTTCAGAAGAACAGCCAGAACCCGGGTTTAAAAGGGGGGTGTGAGCCAGCTGTGGAAGTGGCTCTTTTACTGCCTGTATGTATGACCTGCAGGGAAAAACAGCCAGACCAGGGTAAAGGTGGTGCCCGAGCCAGACTTGTGGTATTGCTCTACACTGCCCCGTATGTATTTAGCTGCAGAAAAACAGACCGGGTAAAGGTTTGGGGCCCGAGCCAGAATTGTGGTATTGGCTTTCATGCCCTTTTTGATGAACCCGCAGAAAAACGGGCCGACCCGGGGGGAAAGGGGGGTTTCCTGAGCCAGATTGGGTTTTGGCTCCACTGCCCCGTATTTTGACCTTTCAGAAGAAAGGAAAAAGGGGTTTAAAGGGGGTGCCTGAGCCAACTTTTTGGGTTTTGGCTCTACACTGCCCTGTATGTATTACCTGCAGAAAAACAGCCAGAAAACCGGGGGAAGGTGGTTTTCCTGAGCCGACTTCTGGTTTTTGGCTCTACACTGCCCTCTATGTAAGACCTGCGAAGAACAGACCCGGTAAAGGTGGTGCCTGGCCCAAATTTGTGGTATTTGGGTTACAAAAATGCCCTGTATGTTGACCTGCAGAAGAACAGCCGACCAGGGTTAAAAGGTTTGGGGCTGAGCCCAACCCTTGTGGTATTGGCTTACACTACGCCCTTTTATGTATGCCCGCAGAAGAACAGCCAGGGCCGGGTTTTAAAGGGGGTGCCCGAGCCAGGGGTTGTTTGGGATTGGCTCTACAATTTCGTATGTATGACCTGCAGAAAAACAGCCAGACCGGGGAAAGGGGGGTGTGGGGTCAGACTTGTTGGGTTTTTTCCCCTACACTTTCCCTGTTTTGTATGACCTGCAGGGAAAAACAGCCAGGGCCAGGGTAAAGGGGGTGCCTGAAAACCAGACTTGTGGTTTGGCTCTACACTGCCCCGTTTTTTTGACCTGCAAAGGGGAAAAGCCCGGGCCCGGGTAAAGGGGGTGCCTTTAGCCAGAAATTGTGGTATTGGGGTCTACATGACCTGTATGTATGCCTGCGAGGAACAGCCAAAAGGGAAAAAAAAAAAGGTTTCCTTGGCCAGACTTTTTGGTATTCTCTACACTGCCCTGTATGTTGACTTGCAGAAAAAAGACCCGGGGGGAAAGGGGGGGTTTCCTGAGCCGGATTGTGGGGATTGGCTCTACACTGCCTGTAAAGTTGGACCTCCAGAAGAACAGCCAAGGGCCGGGTAAAGGTTTGGTTTCCTGAGCCGACTTGTGGTATTGGCTTACAATTTCCCTGTAAAGTATGCCTGCAGAAGAAAAAGACCAGGGAAAAAGGGGGTGCCCGAGCCCGGGCTTGTGGTATTTGGCTTTACATTGCCCCGTTGTATGACCTGCAGAAAACAGCCCGCAGGGTAAAGGTGGTGCCCGAGCCAAAACTTGTGGTTTTTGGCTTTACACTGCCCCGTATGTATGACCCGCAGAAGAAAAGCCCGGGAAAAGGTTTTTGGTGGTGCCCGAGTCAGGGCTTTTGGTATTGGCTTTTACCTGCCCCGTATTTTATGACCTGCAGAAAAAACAAAACCAGGGGTTTAAAAAAGGGGGTGCCCGAGTCAGGCTTGTGGGATTGGCTCTACACTGCCCGGGTTTTTTGAACCCGCCCGAAGAACAGCCCCGGGTAAAGGTGGTGGGCCCGAGCCAGACTTGGGGGGTATTGGCTCTACACTGCCCGTATGTTTGACCTGCAGGGAAAAAACAGCCGACCCGGGTTAAAAGGGGGTGCCTTTTGGGGGCCCGACTTGTGGTTTTGGCTTTTCAATCCCCGTTTATGACCTACAGAAGAACAGCCCAGACCCGGGTTTAAAGGGGGGTGCCCCGAAACCAGGGCTTGTGGGATTGGTCTATCTGTTCCGTATGTATGACCCGGGAGAAGAAAAAGCCAGACCAGGGTAAAAAAGGGGGGTTTCCCGAGCCCGACTTGTTGGGATTGGCTTACACTTCCTCTATGTAAAGGGCCCGAGAAGGGAAAAGCCAGACCAAAGGGTTTAAAGGTTTGGGGCCCGAGCCAGAATTGTGGGGGATTGGTCTACATGCCTGTATGTTTGGGCCTGCAGAAGAAAAGCCCAGGTTTAAAAGGGGGTGCCCGAGGATTGTGGGATTGGCTCTACACTGCCCCGTATGTTTTGACTTGCAAAAAAGAACAGACCAGGGTAAAAAGGGGGTGCCTTTAGCCAAAAATTGTGGTTTTGGTCTACACGCCCCGTATGTATGAATGGAAAAAGGGAAAAGCCCGACCAGGGAAAAATGGTTTCCTGAGCCGACTTGTGGTATTGGGCTACACTGCCCTGTTTGTATGACCCGCAAAAAAGAAAAAGACCAGGGTAAAGGTGGTGCCCGAGCCGACTTGTGGTATTTGGGTTACCCTTTCCCGTATGTATGAAATGCAGAAAAACAGCCAGGGCCAGGGTAAAGGTGGTTTCCTAGCCGACTTGTGGTTTGGCTTTACAAGCCCTGTATGTATGGGCCCGCAGGGGAACGGGCCCGACCCGGGTAAAGGTGGTGGGCCCGAGCCCAAAACTTGTGGTATTGGCGGACATTCCTTTTATGTTTGATCTGCCCAAAAAAACAGACCCGAGTTTAAAAATGGGGCCTGAGCCAGACTTGTGGTTTTTGGGGTCTACCTGCCCGTTTTTTATGACCCGCAGAAAAAACCCGCCAGACCAGGGTTAAAAATGGTGCCCGAGCCAGACTTGTGGGGATTTTGGGGCTTCACTGTCCTTATGTTTTGATCTGCCCGGGGAAAAACAGACCAGGGGTAAAGGGGGTGCCTGAGCCAGCCCTTTTTGGTTTTGATTTTACCTGCCCTGTAGTTTGACCTGCAGAAGAACAGCCTGGGTTTAAAGGGGGGCCTGAGCCGACTTGTGGTATTGGCTCTTTAAGCCCCTTTTATTTTTGACTGCGAAGAACCCGAAAAGGGGGAAAGGGGGGGTTGAGGGCCGACTTGTGGTATTGGCTCTACACTTTGGGCCCGTTTTGTAATTTTTTCCCGCAGGGAAAAAAACAGACAGACAAAGGGGAAAAAGGGGGTTTCCCTGAGCCCGACTTGTGGTTTTGGGTTAAATGCCCTGGAAAGTATGACCTGCGAAGAACAGCCAGGGTAAGGTGGTGCCTGAGCCAGGGCTTGTGGTATTGGTTAAATGCCCTGTATTTTAAAGACTGCAAAAAGAAAAAAACCGGGGGAAAAAGGTTTGGGGGCCCGAGCCCCATTTTTGGTATTTGCACTTAAATGCCCGTAGTATGACCTGAAAAAGCAGCCAGAACCCGGGTAAAGGTGGTGCCTTTAGCCCGACTTGTGGGGATTTGGTTTTCATGCCCGTAGGGATGACCCGCAGAAGGGAAAAAGGCCCCGGGTAAAGGGGTGCCTGAGCCGGGCTTGTGGTATTGGGGTTACATGCCCCGTATGTATGACCCGCAGAAGGACAGGGGCCAGGGTAAAGGTTGGGGGCGGGGGTAGATTGTGGTATTGGCTCTACACTGTCCTGTAAGTATGATGCAGAAGAAAAGCCCGCCCGGGTAAAGGTGGTGCCCGAGCCAACTTGTGGTATTTGTCTACACTGCCCTGTATGTAAAGCCGGGAGATGAACAGCAGACGAGGGTTAAAGGTGGTTCCTGAGCCCGACTTGTGGTATTTGGGTCTACATGCCCTGATGGGATGGGGTTGCAGATGAAAGCCCGACCAGGGTTTAAAAAAGGTGATGAGCCAGACTTGGGTTTTGGCTTACACTGCCCTTTTATGTTTTGACCTGCAGAAGAACCCGCCCAGGGGAAAGGTGGTGCCTGAGCCCGGACTTGTGGTATTTTGGGTCTACACTCCCTGTATGTTTTGACCTGCGAAGAAAAGCCCGCCGGGTTTAAAAAGGGGGTGCCTGAGCCAGAATTGTGGTAAGGTCTACATTTCCTGTATGACCTGCAGAAGAACAGACCAGGGGTAAAGGTGGTGCCCGAGCCGGCCCCTTTTGGGATTGCCCCTACAATGGCCCCGAGTTTTTGACCTGCAGAGGAACAGCCAGGGGCCCGGGTTAAAAGGGGGTGCCTGAGCCGACTTGTGGTATTCGCCTTCACCCGCCCCGTTTGTGTGACCCCGCGAAGAAAAGAACCCGGGGGAAAGGTGGTGCCCCGAGCCAGGGCTTGTGGTATTGGCTTACATGGGCCCCGTTTGTATGACCCGCAAGGAAAAAAAAAAAAAGGGTTTATATATTCTGGCCTTTTTACCTCCCCCAAAGTGATATAGAATTTGGGGGGTCAGCGCCAAAGGGTTTATATCACTTAAAAATTTTCCTATAAAAAAATGGAAAAAATGGGATGTTGGAAAAAATTTCCTTTATTTACAAAGTGTTTGGAGGGTAAATTTTTTTGGGGTTATAGATGCTTTTTTGTTTATCTCTCGGCGGGATTTTTATCCCCTGAAAATTTTATATTAAAAAATTGGTTTTTCTTTTTTATAGGGTTATATATACTATATAGTAACTAGTTTATATTCAATGTATATTTAGTAAAATTTTAAAACCCTTTTTTAAAAAAGGGCATAAAAAAAATTTAATATGGGCTTTTCATTTGTTTAAAGGGTTTTAAAACCCCAATAACATATATATAAAAAAAATATTTTTTTTTATGTATCTATCCCAAACTTACTAAACCCCCCCTAAAATTAAAGGGGTTGTCTGCTTAATGATTGGGGGTTTTTAAATTTTTAAAATCTTTAAAAAAAAAGCAGCTTTGCAATTTTGTTTATTTAAAAATTTCCCACTGGGTTTTTTGGTTTTTCCTGGGGAGTAGGAGTGCATCAGTCCTCAAATACTATTGCAGCCGACCTGTTGATTTGTCTTCACTGGCTGTCGTGCTGGGAAACTCATCAGCTTTCAATACAGGTTTAGAGCACGAGCCCCTCGGCCCCAGTATGTGATTTCTTCTGTTTGGGGGGAAGGGGGGGGGCCCACTCCCCGGGTGTAGCTGGCTGCCCGGGTTTAAACCCTGTGTGTGCCTGCTCCCCCCTGTTTCTACACAGTTTTAGGAGAGAAAAAGGTGAGGCTGATCTGTGGTCAGTACGGTGCAGCAGTGAAATGTGTTAAATTTTAATCATGATGTGGAGCTTGCTATACTAATAGAACAGATCAGGGGGGGTTTTGGGGAACGGTTCACATCCCTCCTGCTCTGCTGTATTTTTGTAACACATGTGATTATTTGTAAAAACCCCTTCACAGCTGCCCCGTGTTGTTTTGAGGGGGGGGGACAGTGTTTGTTGTTTTTGGATGTCTGTGGAGATTTGTATGCTAAGAGGGGGGTTTTTTAAAACCCTTTAAATCCCCCCTTTACTTCTATTAAACATAAAACAGTTTTACAGAAACCCCGGGGGCCAAGCCCTATAGATAGCCCTCTCCCTTTCTGTCTCCCGACTCTGTTTGGGGAGGGCAGCAAAAGCTCGGCCCGCAGCCGCACATTGCCCGCTGTTTCCAAACAGTAAAACAGCCCGCAGCCGGCCTAGGCAGGCCACACAGGGTTTACTCTGGCAGCAAAACCCCCCCGACCCCCCTGCTGTTTTGGGAAGTTTTGATCGAGGAGGGGGCTGTCCCGTGTGCTGGGGGGGAGGGGGGGGGAAAAGGGAGGAGAAAAGGCCCCGACAAGAAGCACCCCCCGAATTCAAAAAAAACCTTTGTGCCAGTCACATGGGTAGGCTGAAAAGCCGTTTTTCGAGACAACTCCTTTAACCCCAAATTTTAAACCCACTCTACTAACCCCAACCTTATAACCCTCCATAACTCTTTCCCTTTTTTTCAATAAACCCCACAAAAAACCCCAACCTTTTTTTAACCCTAAACCCCCTAAATCCAGCCCTTTTAGCCTTTAAAAATTTTAAAAATATTTTACCCCTATCCCCCAAAATCTAAATAAACTAAAAACCCCTTTATTTTTCACTACAAACCCAAACCCCACCCCAATAAATAACCCTAAACCTTACCCTAACCCCAAAAATTTTTGCTAAAACCTTTAACCCTAACCTTTCAAATCCCGCCCCAAAAACGTTAAACCCCCCAACTAAACCTAATTTTTATAACCCCAACCCTACAAACCCCAACCCCCTTTCTTACAAATCCTTTTCCTTTTTCCCCTAACCTTTAAACCCCGTCTTTTAACTTACTAAAAACCCCCTAAAAAAACCCTTAAATGAACTCTAGCCCTATCTAACCTTAACCCACTAACCCTAACCTTAGCCCTAACCCTACTAATTCTAAAACCAAAAACCTTTTTCCCCCACCCTAACCCCTAACCCCGAATCAAACCTTACCCCTAACCCCCTTTTTAACATTAACCCTAACCCTTTTCCCAACCTAAAACGGGTTTTAAACCCTAACCTTTAACCCCATTAAAACCCCAACTCTAACCCCCTATTAACCCTTTCCCCCCAAAAATTTTAAACCCTTACCCCTTCCCCAACTTTTTAAAAAATTTTTACTTTAAACCCCTAAACCCAAACCACTAGCCCTTTTTCCCTCACTTTACTAACCCCAACCCTATACCCTAAACCCCCCTTTCCCCAACCTTTAAACCTTATAAACCTAACCTTTTTTACAAGTTTTAAAACCCCTGACCCCAACCCGAACCCCTTAAACCTTTTTTAAAAAAAACCCCAACCCCCCGCACTAAAATGACCTTTAAATTTTTCTAACCCCCAACCCTGATTTAAATAACCCCAACTTGCTAACCTAATTCCCAACCCTTACTAACTTAATCTTACCTGTAAATAACCCTTTTCCCTTAAACCCCTTTTTAAACCCTTTCCCAAAAACCCCAACTTATGCCTTAACCCCAAAATCTTTTTCCTACTCTAACTTACTAAACCTTAAAACCCCCTTTTGACCCCAACCCCCTACTAACCCCACACCCCCAACCCCAACCCCCCAACCCTATTTTACCTACTTAACCCTTTCTTAAACCCCCCAAATTAATAACCCTAACCATACTAACCTAAATCCTAACTTTACTAATAATAATCCCAAATTAACTTCTTTCTTCTAACCCCGCCTTAATTAGGGGCCCAAAAATTTTTAATTTCCCCAAATTAAACCCCCAAACATATTTTTTCCTAAAGATAACCCCCCCAATTTCCCAAAAAACTTAAAACCCTTTTCTAACCCCCCCCATAACCTTAAAACCCCCCAACCTTTCCCTTTTAAACCCCCAAAAAAACTGTTTCTTTTTAATCCCCCGACTAACACTTTCCCCTTTCCCCAAGCCTCTACCCAAACTTTAAACCCTTTTTTGGGCCCCAACCCAAAAACCCCACTAAACCCCGCCTAATCCCCCTACCCCAATTAAAAATGCCCCTTTTCCCCTTAAATCTAAGGGAAACTAACCCTTTACTTTCCTTTAACCCTACTAACCTAATCTCTACTAACCCTAAATAACCCTAATTCTACCGACCCTAATCCTAACCGAAACCCCCAAACCCCTTTAACCCTTTTCCCTAAACCCAACCCCAATCCTAACCCCAACCCCTATTTACCCTTAAATTTCTTACCCCAACCCCCTTTCTTACCTTAACCCTTTGTGCCAAAACCCCAACCTTAACCCC
>JAODAL010026002.1:0-57530 GCA_025379985.1 Phyllomedusa bahiana
GATTTATGGGGCCTTTTTAATGTGGAATTCAATTTAAATTCCTCGTCAAAATCCATTGTGTGAACATAGCCTAAGGGTATGTTCACACAGCTTAACTGCGGGACGTAATTACGCCGGGTGGACGGGGGCGGGGTCGACACCTCGCCGGCCCATTGACTTGTATTACCAGCGGCGCATATACGCCGCTGGTAATTCACATGTCAATTATCTTCCCGCCCCGCGGATTCGCCGAGCAGGGAGAGGAGACGTAATCCATAGTTCTCTATGAGACCTGTGGATTACCGTAATAAATGGGCCGCTTTCAGCCCGTAATTTGCGCACTTCAACGCGTAATTACGGACCGAAATACGGCCCCTTTTAAGCCGTGTGAACATGGCCTAAGGCTCGGTCTACACAACTTAGTTAAAACACTGTCAAAAATCCGGTGCAGTTTCTGCGCAAAAAAATGCAGTTGGATTTCAGATTTCCCACTGGCCCCGTACATTGGAATCTGGCGAAAGAAAGAACATGTTCTCTCTTCCGCCAGCAGTTTTGAAATCCTCAGTAAAAATCACTGCTGTGTAGACTACATCACAGAATTTTTAATTGAGGGCTACACATCGCTGGTTACAGTCGGATTTTAAATACTGAATTCGTCGTAAATCCGATCAACAACCTGTGCTGTGTAGTCATAGCCTAAAGCCTGCATTTTACCAGGACTGTCCTATCCATTGGGCACACTAGGCAGCTGCTGCTTATTTAACTGTTTGATTTTACGAGCATGATGCTCCGTTAAAAACCGTGGATCCGGAAGGTGAAGGCTGCCTACAAAACATGAGAGGGGTGTCCCAATATAGGTGATGTGATGATGTCACTGTAACATGTTGCCTGCACCAGACAGACTCCACCACCTCTGCCACAGGCCCGGTTCACACGGCTTATCTGAACCGTAATTGCGGGACAGCTTTCGCCCGCAATACGGCTTTCATAAGGGGCGTGGCGGGGGCGCAGCTCCCCGGCCCCATAGGCTTTCATTATCCACGGCGCGTACATGTCACTTTCTCTCCGCCCGGCGTGTTCGCCGAGCGGGGAGAGGAGACGGAGTCCACAGTTCTCTAGGAGAACTGTGGATTACCGTAATGGCTGGGACGGATTCCAGCCGTACTGCAGCGCGGCACGCAATACGGCTGGAATCCGTGCCCAAAATAAGCCGTGTGAACGGCCCCAACATGTCCACCTAAAAAAAGACACAAATCAGTAAGGGCGGGTGTTTTTTGCAATACACTGGGGCACATTTACTATTGTGATGCTGCCAGAAATGGGTCGTAGCATGGACCAAAAAGTGACATTTCTGGCGTGCTGTGCCACCGCTACCTTCATTACGTGCTTTAGAACCTTTTTGAAAACAACCTAAAAAGAAAAGAGAAACGGTCTATGGCTTCACAGGAAAGGGGCATAGTCTCCGTGTGACAGGGATTCAAAATTATACCACAACAAGGTAAGTCAACTAATGGTCGGTCTAAAAAACATCTAGATAAGTCTACAGGGCTGCCAAATTTATCAAAACATCACGAGCCACTGTGATAACTCCGACGTATTTTTAAGACTGCCTGTCTTACTGTTAGGGCATGTCCCCACGGCACGGGTTTTCGGACTGTTTTTCAGGCGGTTTGCGGTTTTGCAGACCGCCTGAAAAACCGGCTGAAAATGAGCAGAACGGGGCTCTATGGAAAACCCGTGCAGCAGTCCCCACTTCACGGGTTTTCTGCCCACGGTCCGGCAGAAGACCATTGAGCATGCACATTCTTCCGTCCGGTTTTCAGACGGAAGATGTGCTTCTCAATGGGAGGGGGGAGAGCTGTTCTCCGCTCATCGTGGAGAAAAGCCGTCCCCCCCACGGCCGTGTGGACGGGCGCAAAACAGGACAAATCCCGGCCGGCAAACCGACCGGTATTTGTCACTTGCTGTGTAAATGGCCCCTTAAGGTATGTTCACACGGTGTATTTGCCGGGTGTTTTGAAGCGACGCACTGATCAGCGTGTCTTTGTACACGTGGGGAGATAATTGACATGTGAATTGTTAGCAGCGATTACGGGGGGGGATTACGGCACCCGGCCACCCCCCGCTGTGCTTTGGAATTACGGGCTGATCAGTGCGTTCTTCTAAACGCACAGCGTCTTGCGGCGCGCACAGGTCCGTGCAGCAAGTTGCCGTGTGAACATACCCTAGGCTAGGTCTACACAGCAGTGGACAAAAAATGACCTGAAAACCAAATCCTAAAAACGTTCAGGAAACGCCTTTTTTTGGTGTGTTTTGCATTTTTTTGCGCCATAATTTGTGCAGAAATGCACAGCATTAGATTTGCTGTGTATTACTGTGAAAAATGTGGCAAAAAAGTCCTGTGCCTTACATAGACTCCAAGGGTATATTCACACGATGTATTGCGGCACGTACAGTACGCGCCGCAATACATCGTGTGTTTTGGGAGCTTGCGCTAATATGAGCGTACTCCCGTGGTGCAGGGGGCATAGACATGCATTATCTCCCTGCGCGTACAATACGATCGGATTGTACGAGCGGGAAGAGGAGGCGTAATCCATAGTTCTCTATGAGAACTATGGAATATCGTAATTGCAGCGCACATCTCGTTCGTATTAGAGTGCAAATACGCAGCGAAATGTGTGCCGCAATTACGTGAACGTACCCTAATAGTCAATTTTCTGCCCAAGTCCTTTTTTGCAACAGGTTTCAAAAATCGACCAGCAAATAAAATGAGCAGAAAAAAAAAAAAAAAAGGACGTTCTGTGGAGACAACAGGACGTTTTTACTAAACAAGTCTATGGGACATCTTTTCAGTCGTTTTTTCAGCGTCTTTATAAAATAAAAACACTGAAAAAATATGGACGTTTTTGTGTGCAGTGAAGACAGAGCCTTAGACAATGTTCACACGGCTTAAAATTGGACGCATTTCAGCCCGTATTTTGCGCCGTACTGCGAGAATTACGGGCTAAAATCCGTCCCAGTCATTACGGTAATCCACAGTTCTCATAGAGAACTATGGATTCCGTCTCCTCTCCCCGCTCGCGAAATACGGCATAAAGCGACATGTCAATTATCCCTGCGTGGATAATGAATGTTTATGGGGCCGGCGAGCTGAGGCCCCCCGGCCCCTCGCCCCACCCCAGCTGCCGAGCACATGCGTAATTGCGGGCGAAATCGGTCCCGCAATTACGCCGTGAATAAGCCGTGTGAACTATGCCTTATAGCTAATGTAATACATGTGTACTGTTAGGCTAGGTTCACAAAGCTTATTTGCAGGGCGTAATTACGCCCCGCAATTACGGCGTGTGGCCGGGGGCCGGCACCTCGCCGGCCCATAGACTATCATTACTAGCAGCACGTATACGCCGCTAGTAATTCACATTTCACTTATCTCCCCCCCTGGCGTATTCGCCGAGCAGGGAGAGGAGACGTAATCCATAGTTCTGTATGAGAACTGTGGATTACCGTAATGACTGGGACGGATTCCAGCCCGTAATTTGCGTAATACGTCCAATTTTAAGCCGTGTGAACATAGCCCTATGGTTGATGTAATGCATTCTTTCAGGAAAATGTTACTTATGTTGTATATTGTAAAACAAATTAAAAAAAAAAAAAAAAAAAAAAAAAAGACAAAATCAATAATTTTGCTATTTTGTTCAACTGTTTTCCTATTACAGAATATGGTGCAACTTTCTAACAGGCATAAAGCCACTGATCCATTTCACTTGATCAATGCACCTTATATCTTATTCTCTGCTTTAATGAGCAGGCATTTCTATGGCAGCAACATATTCCAGAGCTCTGTACAGATGAAGCATGCAAACCCCATGCACACATCACCCAGTTTGGGTTTGAACCCGCGGCCCCAGTGTAGCAGCAATAACACAATGCTAATCACTGAGCCGACCACTCGTCACAAAGGTAAAAAGAAAAAAATCCACCCGACAGTAAGTGGGTTATACTGACAAATGTATCCATTACTCTGTTAATACACTACAAGAGGATGCTGATCTAGTTACCACTGTAGCATCCTAGATAAACTAGTTGTGTCACACTAAGGTAATATATCATAGGTCCATTGGGATTACATTAGCCAGAGTCAGCTCAACTTACCGCTCAAGGGGAAAAGATCCAACATTTCTAGCGGCACATTCTATACTATGCAGTGATACGCATACATAGTGAAGAAAAAAAAACACATTGAAAATGATTAAAAAAAATTTAATATAAAAAAAAAATACAGCGAAAATCAGGATTTCTAAGGCTGTGTTTAGAGCATTCATTTTTCTGCACGAATTAATCACTTATTTCACAGGAGAAACGCGCATTTGTATTTTGCAAGCATGTTTTTCATGTGTTTTCTTTATTTGAGGTGTTATTTGGTACGTTTTTTAAGGCTTATTTTTATGCACTGGGAATTTCTCTGAAGCGTCTTTTGCGGTGTTTACGCGCCGATAATGGTCCTGGGTTCCTGTTTGTTTGTACAGTGTGTAACGCGTGAAATGGTGGCAAAAGATGCAGCTGTGCGCCTGATGAGCGCTCATTCCCATTTAAGTCAATGGGACTCCAATTTTACTTTTTTTGACAGTCATGAAAAAAAGTGAACTTTGCACTTTAAAAAGGCCTGCAAAAAATAAAAAACCTATGTGACCCAAGCCTCGGGCAGTTCTGGCTTATCTGTGGATCAGAAGCTCCCCAACATGCCAAAAAGACTCGTCACCCGGCCACTTTCACCGAGCTTTGCCACCGAGGTCAGAAAAGAGAGGTTTAATCCATTATCGATTTTGGAGACACATTTTACCACGTATGGCTGAATCAGAGAAGCATCCATTTGCGGCTCTGTCTAGACAAATGCTTGGGCTTGGTATACACTGCATAGTGTCCAATACTACTCAGCCCAACACAGAGCATGTCTGGTCTCTTTTGCTCTGGGACTATGCACCAGTATACAGCTGCATACTCTACAGCAGTGGTGCACAACATTTTCTGCTCCAAAGACCACATTATTACAGAAGAGGCTGTTTCACATCTTTAACTAGAGAGAGTAACTCACATACATAAGCTCCTCTCCTCTCGAGTCTTGAACCTATCAGACATTCTTATGGTATATTTTGTAGATGTGCCAGGATTGTGTCAGAAATAAATACTCCTTTGAGGAAGAAATCCAGAGATAATACGGAAATATTTTCTACCAGACTGCTCATTTGGGTTGTTTCAAATAGCATATACAGTCCTAGAGTCCCGGCCATACAGTTTACACAATAGTGCCAGCGATACAGTGCCCACTAGATCAGTGCTAGCCATACTGTACCCACTATAAACAGTGCCAGCCATACAGTCTCCACCATTACAGTGCTAGCCATACAGTGCCCCCAGAACAATGCCAGCCATTCCCACCATAAGTGCACTCCAGATCAGTGCCAGCCATACAGTGCCCACCATAACTGCGCCAGCTATACGGTTTCCACCATTACATTGCCAGCCATACAGTGCCCCCAAAACAGTGCTGACCATACAGTGCCCGCCATACAGTGCCCACCATAACAGCGCCAGCTATACGGTTTCCACCATTACATTGCCAGCCATACCGTGCCCCCAAAACAGTGCTGACCATACAGTGCCCTCCAGATCAGTGCCAGCCATACAGTGCCCACCATAACAGAGCCAGCTATACGGTTTCCACCATTACATTGCCAGCCATACAGTGCCCCCAAAACAGTGCCAGCCACAGAATGCCCCAAGAACAGTGCCAGCCATAGAGTGCCCTCCAGATCGGTGCCAGCCATAGAGTGCCCACCACAACAGTGCCAGCCATGCAGTGCCCTCCAGATCAGTGCCAGCCATGTAGTGTCCACCATAACAGCGGCAGCTAGACGGTTTCCACCATTACAGTGCCAGCCATAGAGTGCCCTCCAGATCGGTGCCAGCCATGCAGTGCCCATCATAACAATGATAGCGATACATGCCCATCATAACAGTGCCAGCCATACAGTGCCCATCATAATAATGATAACCATACAGTGGTCATCATTACAGTGCCAGCCATACAGCGTTTCTAGATCAGTGCCCATCATACCAGTGTCAGCCATACAGTGTGATCAGTTGAATGCAGCTGTCAATTGAGGACTATTACTTTCTGTAGTATGAGCACGTTGGTGTCCCGATTACTGGGGGCCGCATGTTGTGCACACCTGCTCTACAGTAGCTATCTAGACATTTACAGACAACGTAGGACTTGCCCCTGAGGTGAACAAGTTCTTAGCCAAGTACATGAATAGTGAAGGTAACGATTCAGATCAGGGGAGACGAGGACACCAAACAAACGGATCCTTGAAACGGAAAATGCAATAACTGGTCTGAAACTGGTTTAAAACTGCCAAAGAGTTGGCCAAACTGAGATGACAGCAAATTAGTTTAAAATCAAAGGCTCCGTTCCCTTTACATTAATGGCCTCTGTGATATTTTCTATCCATCACCCATATGCTCTAATGTTACATAGAAAACACACAGATTCGAGGCCCAAACCCACTGGCCAGCACAGTGCATCTGCCCCACACTGCGTGGGCTGCTTCTTTGCACTGCGTTCTGTTATATAGTACAGCTTCATCTACTATGCTCCTCCACCCGTTTGTGCAGTATAGTGCCGTACACCGGCCCAACAAGGAGACTCTGTCAGGCTAATAGAACCTATTGGAAATGATTACTAGAAGATCCCCGACAGCAGATGTCAGAAAAGAAGGATTGGACGTATTGGATTTCACTGATGATCCCTTGTTCCTGTAGGAGATAAGCCACAACCAGGAGGTGTCGAGCTGCAGGTTATTCGGTTCCCTCGAAGTGTGAAGGGGAAGGCTCCTCACCCCGATGAAGGTTCAGCAGACAGGTCGGACATGTGCAGATTAACGTGGACATGTTATGAGAAGATCCAGTGTATTTCAGAAGGCAGTGTCCTCAGGCTGGAATCACATGCGGTGTATGTGGCCGTGAGCTTCCAGCCTTGTGCAAGGGAAAAGAGGAACAACAAGGTGGATCAATACTATCAGAGGACTTTCCCAATTTATAGTATTAATCAAGCAGCTCTTCCTAGAGCCTTAGTGTGTGTGCGCCATATCATGCAACATTAGTCACCACCAGTAAGGGAAGGTGTGCAGGTAGCGGGCTGCGTATTTGTGGGTTACACATCCTGGCGGTGTAAGGCTATGTCTACACAGCAGTGTTAAAGGGGTTGTATCAGTACATTAAATGGTCTTCAGAATAAGGGGACAGTGAAAACAAGCAACTTTGCAATTGGATGTCATTAGCAGAGCTGTCTTGTTTTCACAGTGTCCCTTATCTTAGTTTTCTGTAAACACAGTTCCCTAGTGCCGGTCGGATTCCACCGCCTTTCATTTCATTGGCTGACGGCTCTACTAATTTACATTCTGTTCAGCCCCCGGTCGTATTCACGGGAGCGTGCATTCCTGCCTCTCTCACTCAGAATAAGGGGCCGGCAACCTTTCACTCTGCACAGCCAGCAGCTCCACAGTAACACTGCAGCGGCTTCTACAATCAGAAAACAGCAGAATTGTGCTCGGTGCCTAATGCTCCTGCGTTTAAACATTGAAGGGAGACAGATCTGTGCTGCTCTTGATGAGTTCATAGAAGACTGGATTCAACTGTAACAAACCTCCAGCTGGAGAAGAGATCAGTGCTCTGAGTTCATAGAAGACTGTCTAGACTGAATGCAGGCCTGTGGTATGTAAACAAACATCTCTTACAAAATAAGACTGCATAGGGAGAGGAAGGACACAGTGACATGTGGACTCAGACAGAGAGAGGGGAGAAGAGCAGGGATGTGCTTCCCCTCCCACTAATCTCAAACAAACACACTGACTCGGGAACGAGCACGCACAGTGAAGGGGGATGAGGTCATCCCCCTTCAGTTAAGAAACACCCAGCTGGGAGGGGAAGAAACGCCCCTGGATTTGAAGAGCTGAGAAACTGAAAGTACAATGAAACAGGCGAACTGATGAAGCGATAAATCCCCTTTAAATGTCATCCAAAATCCAACGGTATTTTAATATCACTGTACCGCGCCGCACCACGTTATTTGCACACAAAAATGAGTTCAGTTTTTGGATTTCCTGCATTCCCAGTACATTGGGGCTACGGGAATCTGACGGGAGTCCTGCAGAATATAAAACATGATCTATATTCTGCTGACCGGCGGTTTAGGACACCATCAGTAAAGAATCTGTGTGGACTACAGCACCGACTCTCTATTGAGGGCTACACAGCACTAGATTTAGTCACAATCTGCTGAAAAACCAATCACAAACCTGTGCTGTGTAGACATAGCCTAAGCATACCCCATCTCCACTAAATCAGCCGCACTGCCCACAGACATGAGATGTAGGGTAGGCTCACATGGCTGATTTGAATGCTATTTTTTGGCCTCCATACCCGCTTCCAATACTGGTCTGAACACTGCCTCATATTTTGCAGTTTTCAGACAAGTTTTGAAAGTGTCTTTTATTCTGATATTCAAGTTTTGTGCCAGTTTTTGGCCATGGAACCGCATTCAAAAAGACACCACATTTTGCATGAGGGTTTTGGACGCGGTTTTGAAGCTCTCCATTGTTCCCTATGAGCATTTTACTTGCCGAAATCACCTCAAGAAAATGAGTAAAAAAATCATGTGGTATGAACGACGACACGGTCTTGCATAGGTATCAATGGAAATGAACTGGAGGCGTCTTATAGCCAATTTTCACTGTTTTAGTGGCAGAAACTGCGCCGAAAACAGTGTCCAAATCAGCTGTGTGAACATACCCTTACCTAATTCTGATGGTGTTGACTGGACAGACTGACAATCTAAGGCTGCGTCCCCACGGCAGTGGACAAATACCGGTCGGTTTACCTGGCCAGTATTTGTCCTGTTTTGCGGCCGCCCCCTCGGCAGCCGGGGGGGCGGCTTCTTTGCGATGAGAGGAGAAGAGCCCTCCCATTGAAGTGTTCATATAAGAATGAACATGCTCCATGCTCTTTGAGCGGCCCGCGGGCGGAAAAACCGCCGGGCGGAAAACCCGTGCAGTGGGGACTGCTGCCCAGGTTTTCCATAGAGCACCGTTGTGCTCATTTTCGACCGGTTTTTCAGGCGGTCTGCAAAACCGCAAACCAGCTGAAAAACCGGCCGAAAACCCGTGCAGTGGGGACATGCCATAAAGTCTATGGGGGATGTAGGTCATGATCCTGCCAGTTTACAAGGATCTGACCTAACCTGAACATACAGTATGCATGGCCGAACGCAGTGACATAGTGACAAGTTGACTACGTTTCTTCTGCTTTCATCAGCTACTTCCCGGTATACACCGGAAAACTACTCCACAGGTATCCAGACACATGCTGGAGAGGTAGCGCTGGTGTGAACCTAGCCTTATCCAGGACTGGGTGACCAGCTTTATGCTATGTGACACTACGCAGTTTGGCTGATGTCGATGTATACATTGCACTCGGTTATTGCATGAACAAGCTGGATGCCACTTTCCTCATAGTGCAGAGGACTGTGTGAGTGTATACATATCATACATATACAGAGAAGCCTCCGTACATAGGTGTCATCTGCAATTCACTCATGTACATGATATATAACCAATGACTTAGAATTGTAAATGTGTCATAACTACTATATCTGCAATGTAATTACACAGCTGATAGTCCATGAAAAATGCACAACCAGTAGTTTTAACCCGGCCGACAACCAATCCTCCCTTCATGGCCCAAATAATGAAAAAAAAAAAAAAAAAAAAAACGCTTGTTAGAGGCTGAGGTCCGAACCAAGTCCCCAAAGGATAATAGATATACATTAATCCATAGTCATGGTCACCCAGGCTTAGCACTGGTGGCACGAGATGGTCAAATACATCGTTTATGGCCAGCTTGGCATAATGGGATATTGCATGTGATGTACACACACTATTAGCAAGGATGGATATACTATATGTGTTGTATATTGCTTAGTGTAGATGACCCAGGTACAAAGGTGTACTGTAGGGAGCATCCACTGGTATACAGCATGTAGGGTAGATAACCCCGGTACATAAGGTATAATGGTGTACTGTAGGGTACATGACCCCGGTACAGAGGGTATACTGTGTTCTGTAGACGGAGTCCCTGATGTACTGCATATGGTGTAAATGACCTGGGTGCACAGGGTACAATGGTCTGCTGGACAGAGAGGTCCTGGTATACAATATGTGGTGTAAATGGTGCAGAGGGGATGATGGTGGGCTGCAGAGAGTCCCCTGGCATACAGTTCATGGTGTAAATAACCCTGGTATACAGAGTATATTGGTGTTCTGTAGAGTCCTCTGGTATATAGCACATTGTGTAAGTGACCCCGGTATACAGAGTATAATGATGAGCTGTATAGTCCCTTGGTATATAGCACATGGTGTAAATGGTGCACAGGGTAGAATGATGAGCTGTATAGTCCCTTGGTATATAGCACATGGTGTAAATGGTGCACAGGGTAGAATGTGAGCTGTATAGTCCCTTGGTATATAGCACATGGTGTAAATGACCTGGGTGCACAGGGTATAATGATGTGCTGTATAGTCCCTTGGTATATAGCACATGGTGTAAATGGTGCACAGGGTATAATGATGTGCTGTATAGTCCCTTGGTATATAGCACATGGTGTAAATGGTGCACAGGGTATAATGTGCTGTAAAAGTCCCTTGGTATATAGACATGGTGTAAATGGGCACAGGGTATAATGTGCCGTATAAATCCCTTGGTAATATCACATGGTGTAAATGGTGCACAAGGTATAATGATGGCTGGTATAGTCCCTTGGTATATAGCACATGGTGTAACTGACCTGGGTTCACAGGGTATAATGATGACCTGTATAGTCCCTTGGTATATAGCACATGGTGTAAATGGTGCACAGGGTATAATGATGTGCTGTATAGTCCCTTGGTATATAGCACATGGTGTAAAATGGTGCACAGTGTATAATGATGAGCTGTATAGTCCCTTGGTATATAGCACATGGTGTAAATGGTGCACAGGGTATAATGATGTGCTGTATAGTCCCTTGGTATATACACTGGTGTAAATGGTGCACAGGGTATAATGTGAGCTGTATAGTCCCTTGGTATAATAGCACATGGTGTAAATGGTGCAACAGGGTATAATTGAGTGCGTATAGTCCCTTGGTATATAGCACATGGTGTAAATGGTGCACAGAGTATAATGATGTGCTGTATAGTCCCTTGGTATATAGCACATGGTGTAAATGGTGCACAGGGTATAATGATGTGCTGTATAGGCCCTTGGTATATAGCAAATGGTGTAAATGGTGCACAGGGTATAATGATGTGCTGTATAGTCACGTGGTATATAGCACATGGTGTAAATGGTGCACAGTTTATACTGCTGTGCTGTATAGTCCCTTGGTATATAGAACATGGTGTAAATGGTGCACAGGGTATAATGTGCTGTATAGTCCCTTGGTATATAGCACATGGTGTAAATGGTGCACAGCCTATAATGATGTGCTGTATAGTCCCTTGGTATATAGCACATGGTGTAAATGGTGCACAGGGTATAATGATGTGCTGTATAGTCCCTTGGTATATAGCACATGGTGTAAATGGTGCACAGGGTATAATGATGAGCTGTATAGTCCCTTGGTATATAGCACATGGTGTAAATGGTGCACTGGGTATAATGATGTGCTGTATAGTCCCTTGGTCTATAGCACATGGTGTAAATGGTGCACAGGGTATAATGATGTGCTGTATAGTCCCTTGGTATATAGCACATGGTGTAAATGGTGCACAGGGTATAATGATGTGCTGCATAGTCCCTTGGTATATAGCACATGGTGTAGTCACACTTGGTGTTTGTAGTGTAAATGATCAATGTGCACCCAGAACATTGTGTCAAATGTAAACTACCTGCTAAATACCCGACCAGTTTATTGCCTGTAATGTATAGTAAATGCTCTGCCCACCCTGGCACAGAGTCTACAGATGAATGGATACAGGTCTCTTGGGTAACCCGGCGTGTTTTAGCTTACAGTACATGACTTGGGATCACTGGATGTGGCCTGTAGGTTACAGTGTCTGTGCTGGGTATGCTGGCATCTAGTGTACAGGAGATGACCTGGGCACAGCTGTGCTTGGCTTGCAGAATACAGTGATCGCACTGGGTACCCTGAAATATGGTTGTAGTGTAAATGACCTAGGTCCATAGCATATGGCTTGTATCACACATAAATGCACTTGGTATCCTGCCATATGGTTACTGTGGAGAGTGCATAAGTATACATGTAGAATACAGTGCATGACCTAGGCGCACGTGTGTACAGCACAAAGAATACAGTGCATGACCTAGGTGCACGTGTGTACAGCATGTAGAATACAGTACATGACCTAGGTGCACGTGTGTACAGCATGTAGAATACAGTACATGACCTAGGTGCACGTGTGTACAGCACGTAGAATACAGTACATGACCTAGGGCACGTGTGTACAGCACGTAGAATACAGTGCATGACCTAGGTGCACGTGTGTACAGCACTTAGAATACAGTTCATGACCTAGGTGCACGTGTATACAGCATGCAGAATACAGTGCATGACCTAGGTGCACGTGTGTACAGCACAAAGAATACAGTGCATGACCTAGGCGCACGTGTGTACAGCACAAAGAATACAGTGCATGACCTAGGCGCACGTGTGTACAGCACAAAGAATACAGTGCATGACCTAGGCGCACGTGTGTACAGCACAAAGAATACAGTGCATGACCTAAGGCCACGTTGTGTACAGCATGTAGAATACAGTGCATGACCTAGGTGCACGTGTGTACAGCATGTAGAAAACAGTGCATGACCTAGGTGCACGTGTGTACAGCATGCAGAATACAGTGCATGACCTAGGTGCACGTGTGTACAGCATGAAGAATACAGTACATGACCTAGGTGCACGTGTGTACAGCATGTAGAATACAGTACATGACCTAGGTGCACGTGTGTACAGCATGTAGAATACAGTGCATGACCTAGGTGCACGTGTGTACAGCATGTAGAATACAGTGCATGACCTAGGTGCACGTGTGTACAGCATGTAGAATACAGTGCATGACCTAGGTGCACGTGTGTACAGCATGTAGAAAACAGTGCATGACCTGGGATGCACGTGGACAGCATGTAGAATACAGTACAATGGTAGTGACACATGCGAAACAGTGCATGACCTAGGTGCACGTGTGTACAGCATGAAAATACATACATGACCTAGGTGCACGTGTGTACAGCATGTAGAATACAGTACATGAACTAGTTGCACGTGTGAACAGAATGTAGAAAAAAGAGCATGACCTAGGTGCACGTGTGTACAGCATGTAGAAAACAGTTCATGACCTAGGTGCACGTGTGTACAGCATGTAGAAAACAGTGCATGACCTAGGTGCACGTGTGTACAGCATGTAGAATACAGTACATGACCTAGGTGCGCGTGTGTACAGCATGTAGAATACAGTACATGACCTAGGCGCGCGTGTGTACAGCATGTAGAATACAGTACATGACCTAGGTGCACGTGTGTACAGCATGTAGAATACAGTATATACACGTGTATATGGCATACAGAATATGCAGTGGGTATCCTGGCATACGGCTTGTGACTGCAGTAAATAACAGAGGTGCACATGTATACAGCATATGTACTGAGGACCCTGGCAGATGGCTTATAACTGCAGTGCATGACCTGGGTGCACATGAATACAGCATACAGAACACAGTATATACACTGGGTATCCTGGCATATGAGTACAAGACCTGGGTGCACATGTGCACGACATATAGAATACAGTATATGACCTATGTACAGGTGTATACAGTATATACACTGAGCACCCGGCATGTAACCTATGTACAAGTGTATATAGCATATATCATACAGTACATACACCAGGCACCCAGCATATGAGTATATAGGATACAGTACACACCGGGCACCCAGCATATGAGTATAAAGGATATAGTATACACCATGCAGCCGGCATATGAGTATATAGGATACAGTACACACCATGCAGCCGGCATATGAGTATATAGGATACAGTACACACCATGCAGCCGGCATATGAGTATATAGGAAACAGTACACACACCATGCAGCCGGCATATGAGTATATAGGATACAGTACACACCGGGCACCCAGCATATGGGTATAAAGGATATAGTATACACCATGCAGCCGGCATATGAGTATATAGGATACAGTACACACCAGGAACCCAGCATATGAGTATATAGGATACAGTACACACCTTGCAGCCGGCATATGAGTATATAGGATACAGTACACACCGGGCACCCGGCATATGAGTATATAGGATACAGTACACACCGGGCACCCAGCATATGAGTATATAGGATACAGTACACACCGGGCACCCGGCATATGAGTATATAGGATACAGTACACACCGGGCACCCAGCATATGAGTATATAGGATACAGTACACACATCGGGCACCGGCTTATGAGTATATAGGATACAGTACACACCGGGCACCCGGCATATGAGTATATAGGATACAGTACACACCGGGCACCGGCATATGACCTATGTACAAGTGAATATGGCATATATCATACAGTATATACATCAGGCACCTCGTATATGAGTATATAGGATACAGTACACACCAGGCAGCCAGCATATGACCTATGTACAGGTGTATACAGCATGAGGCATACAGCATACACACCGGGCACATGTCCGGTCACAGAGCACTGGCCGGTCCCAGTGTCTAGGAGTCGGTGCCCGGCTCTGTGCGCGCCCCCGGTGCCGGCAGCAGGTGTGACACTCACCGGGCCGGTGGTGGCGGTGGCCGCCGCGCTCTCGTCGCTGTCGGACAGGGAGGGGGACGGTCCATACACCGAGCTCCGTCTCCGCAGGGTCAGGCCGCTCCGCAGCAGGGACGGCAGCTCCCTCAGCTTGTGCTTGAGCTGCGCCTGCTGCTCCCGGACGCTCCTGCTGCTGCGGCTGAGCCCCTCGCTGCTGCTGCTGCTGCTCTCGGAGGTGGGCTGCATGTTCCCGGCCACTGTCATACTGCTGCCTGCAGCCGCTGCGCGGACGGCATGGTCTGCTCCGAGCCTCCTGTCATCCACTGAGTGAGGAGGAGGCAGCGCTGCCGCATCACAGAGCCTGCACCAGCCCCTACCCCTCCTATCAGCGGCCGCGAAATACGGTACCTGCTGCGCTGTATATACGGTACCGGGGGCTTCCTCATCCCTCACTTTCTTATTGACTTACTGGAGCCCCAGCATTGGGACCCCACAGGGCAGCAGCCGCGGCCATCTCTTCCATTGGGCACACTAGGCAGTTGCCCGGGGGCCCCACTAGTATGGGAGCTCCAGGTGGGGTCTGCTTGTCCCAGGAATACCAAAAAAAAATACCCTGGATCCCTTGGTTGGTTTATTTAACAGTTTGTGTGTTTTTAGGACGTGCAAACAGTTAAAAGCCATGGTGAAGAAGGGAGCCAAAGGCTCCCTGCTGTGCCAATCAGTCTTGTAGACTGCAGGCTGGCAGTGTCCAGACATAAGTGGTGTGATAATATGAGCGTGCTTGGGGGTGACTAGAGGCATGGCCTAGTTTGATATCATTTGGGCAGGGCCCACTGCAGTGTTATGCCCAGGGGCCCATAATGCTGTTAAGATGGCTCTGGGAACAGCTGGCATAGAATGGGCACCAGGAGCCCAAAACCGAGCTGGAACCCGAACCCCTGAAGACCAGCACATTATTTTAGTTTTTGCCTCCTTTCGTTTCCACAGTCTTAACTTTATTTATTTTTTCAATGATGCAGTTGTATGAGGCCTCGTTTTATGCGGGACAAGTTGTACTTTTGGAGGAAATAGTTTTAGTCCACTTATAACTAATTGCAGATTTTTTTTTCTTTTTTTCTAAATATTTTTTACACCATTCACATTTCCCACTTAATAACTTGTTAGATTAATTCTACAAGTTATTACGGTCGTGTGGATACCTAATATGTATAGGGCTTTTTGTGTGTATAATGTATGGACAATTATTTTTTATTAAATATTTATTTTTATTTTATTATTTATTTTATTTATTTTTTCTACACTTTTTATGTTTTTTTACTTTTTTTGAAGGGAGAACTGTTTTACATATTTCTTTTTTTTACACTTGGTAATGTATTAGTATATTCATATATGCTAATACATTATAATCTGTGTCAATCTGACACAGGCAGTGATTAGGACAGCACACAGTTTGTCCTGGTCACTGGCTTCTTAGGCCATGTTCACACGGTGTATTTGCAGGGCGTAATTACGCCCCGCACTTACGCCGTGTGACCGGGAGCGGGGACTAGAGGCAGGGGGCCGGGCACTTCGCCACCACACTTCGACCTTGAATTAGCAGCGGAGCGTATTCGCGGCTAAGTAATTCACATGTCAATTATTTCCCGCCGGGCGGTGTGCGGAGAGTTAGTCCTATTGTTCTCTATGAGAACTGTGATTACCGTAATGAATGGGCCGTTTTCGGCACCGTTAAATTGCGCACTTCGGCGCTTAATTGACGGACCGAAAATATGGCCATTTTAAGCCGTGTGAACATGGCCTTACACCAGACAGCCCTGGGGATAATCAGGTCCCCAGGGCTGAATTGCAAGCCGTTCCCCGGCTAAAAAAACCCCCCCCCCCCCCCCAAAATTTCACTGCATGTATTTATAAGTGAACTTAAACTATTCACTTAAAGTACAAACTTGTTTCGAATAAAACGAGGCCTCATACAACTGTGTCATTAAAGTGGGCGGACAGGCAGTTTTTACTGATTCGCATAAGAAATTGCTGTTTTCAAAGTGTTAAATGACCTTGGGCCGCTGATCTCACACTGGTATTGCACCAATAAGGATGCCCAATATCAAAATGAGTTAAGTCCAGCCTGGCCCAAATTGATTCTGGGCATTGATACTGGCATTAAAGTGGGCAGACGACAGTTTTTACTGATTTTCATAAGGAACTGGTATTTTTAAAGGGTTAAATTACTTTGGGCCAGTAAGTATAGAAGGCAGGAATTTGCCTCAGGCCATTGCGTCTCGTTTTATTGTTGATTACTCATAATTTCAACAGTGTAACAAACCGTTCTCTGCTCGCGCTCTCGCACCACAATCCCCAACGCTCACAAAATCACTAAAAGGAGCAGATGGTACCTGTGACTGCTTTCAACACATCCCGTGAACCTCAACCAAATTGGTCAGTTTTGGATTGCCGAATACGTATCCTCATAAAATCTTCACTCACTCGCGCCTATTTCAATCCCAGCGAAGGTCCTGGACAAAACGCTGGCAGAGCAACAGGTTAAAACAGAAAAGCAAAAACCAAATAATTGTCTAGAGATGAAATATCTACTAAAATGATATTTCAATAAAATGTAACTTTTACTACGGTAATTATATATAAAAGAAGATCACCATTGGCAACACATCACTATAATTAGGGAATTACATTACGATAGCATCCTGGCTCAATCTCTCTCCGGCTCCACCCGACTAATGGTTCAGTGTCATCTGAGGTTCCATCCATCAATGTCCAGTTCACAATCCACACAAAAAAATGATCATAGATCAGCAAGGGCTGCTCTATCCCTAACAAGAAGGATGCCCTAAATCCAACCCTTGGCGGGATAAGTGCCCTGATAAGAGCGGTCCCACTAATTTGAACCTGTTCAACCCTCAAACAGTTTCCCAAATACTAATATTTTCATAGATCAATTACCCACACACGTTTCGAATGACAATAACCGAAATCTTCAGTGGATATGTCCAAGTTGTAATTAACAGGAAAAAACATAAAAAAAAACTGTTTCATCATTATATTCTTATTAAGCTCATCAGATAGTTTGTTAAACTGCTTTTACTGCTATACATCTATCAGATTTCTCACACAGCTATCTTGAGGACTGATGCATTGCCTGTTAGAAGCAAGAAAGTCAAGGTACTTCCTCCTCCCCAGATAATACAGAGGAGAACTTCAGGAATGTATCATATCAGCTAATGCTTACATACGTACATGCAAATTATAATCTTGTCTCTTAGCGATCGACCAATTAACCAATCATGTTGTGATAAAATAGTCATGTGATTAAAAGTTCTTTTCGGTATGTAATTTACTGTGATTAAATTCAAGATTCTTGTACGATACGGAAGGTGTCGGTTCATATTTTCGAGCTATGGCTGGCCGGCAGCAATAATAATAATATAATTCGGAGGAGGCATGTTAATTGGATAAGGAGGGGGAAGAAAGTTAGATTCCACCACTGCTTTAATCATCTGACAGTGTGCCGGGCTCTCAAACGCCCGATGGACGGACTATCCGGAGAACGGGGGCGACGTCTTACCATCGGACTGCACGGTCCTGGAGTGCCCGAATCACTGGGGCCTGGATCAACACCCCACAGAAATAGGTACGTTAGCAGACTTTTAGTCTGTGACTTATTTGTTATTTCGGACATTCTAGTAAAGTCTGTTGGTGGTTGTCGCTCCCTTAGGAGACTGGGTAAGCATTCAGGTGTGCCTCTAGCGTGTGCTCCGGTACAGGTATGCGTATCATATGCGTATACCTTTAAATGCTACCAATTAATGCCTCTGCTTGTTGCTCTGTAAAGTATACGTGACTGGATAGTGTATTTTCCTTTCGGTATCATATTTCAGTGTAGGTCAGGAGCTGGGCTCCTGATGGAAAAAAAAATGAGATATCAGAGATAAGCGACCCGGTACAAGGAAACCGAAGCCTGTCATAAGTTATATACAGATATCAGTTATATACAGATATAGTTATGAAGATGATCTGGATTTAAGTTACTGATAAGCCTGTTATAAGTTATATACAGATATAGTTATAGACAGATGATCTGCTTCTGAAGAGAACTGGCCAATTGCCAAAGCCTGTTATAGTTATGACAGACGATCTGAAGAAATGGTTAAAGAGTAGCCATAAGCCTGTTATAACAGAAGATTTGGTTTCTGATAAGCCTGTTATTAGACAGAAAGATCTTGGTTTTGATAGCCTGTTATAGCAGAAATTTGGTATAGATCAGATGATAGTATTTTTGAGAATTTAGTTACTGCTGACGAGCAGAAGACATTGATAGTGGTTAGATATGTTCGGGACTTAATCTCAACATCACAGTGTGTTAATTTGTTCTGTTTTAGTTAGGTAAGAAAAACTGCATTCAGGGTTCATTTTATATTCAAGCTACATCACTTGTTATCTTTCACACTGAAATTCTGGCAGAGTGTATAACCTTGGCTTCGATTCAAAGCATCTATTAAGGGGGGTTGTCGCTGCTGCACAATGTCTCCCCTCGGCCGTATGGTGTGCTGAAAAATTATAGCGCTCAGTCAAAAGGTGCAGTCGAGTAGTTTGATCGAAGAGAAAAATAGTAAAAAATATATATGAGACTTGAGAGAAAAAGCATAATTATGCTCTGTGTAAGAGCATAAATCACAGAAGATTAAGCTAGTATTTGGGAGAGAAGCACTGAAAGAAAATAACGATGTCTTGGCAAAGCATAAATACATTGAAACTGAATGTAAAAAATAAGAAGGATTTGAGGAATGCATATGTATAAAGAGTGAGCTGCCGCCATTCCAAGATGGCGATTTTCAGAGTTGGTGGACTGACGTAATCAAATTCCATTAACTGAAAGTTGCGTAGATTGTGGGAGGGAACGTACAACACTGATCACACCTTGTATTACCTCAACTCCTGCCCCTCCCGGTATTCTTCCCTCAGCTCCCGTGCCAGAACCGCCCATTATTTTCTGTAGCCATTTTTATGAAGTCCAAACATTCTCTGTATCCGGAAAGGCAAAACCAAACCCCGCAATTTGCATTTCCTGTGGCCATATTTGTAGTCCTAAGCAATCAAAGAACCCGGAAGTTCCGGGTTGAAGTTGAACAGCGGCCATCTTGATACACCCAACATTCCGACTTCTGTCTCTCCTCCATGCAATTCATTTGTTACTATTAATGAAACATTGATATGCAACTGTCGAGTAAAAACGTTCTTGCCCGCACACCTGCAACAACATCACAACCAGCCCCGCAACCACTCTACCCTTTGCTCACGGCTTCTAAGACACCCTCCTCCTCCGTAGCCGCTATTGTGACTTTCAATGCTAATGGAGAGGATAGACGGGAGGAGGACAAGTTGCCATTAGCTACAGGATGCCAGGACCCACATCTGCAATCCAAATTAAAGGACTCCAATATTTTTCCTATTGCTCACAGCACACAGACTGCTGCTCTAGGAGAGATTAAACTGTGATTACATTATGCATGCTGATGGACCCGTATATAATAATGTATCCCATAACAATTGTGTTCAGCTGCTGAAACAAACTATACATAACGTACTTGAAGTGGCCCAAGCGAACAAGTTCCAATCGCTGTCCATACCGCTCATTTCTTCTGGCATCTTTGTGTTCCCACCAATGGCATGTGTACAGGCCATACTCACCGCATTACTTGAGCACAAGCCAATTCCTCCAGTACCTGAAATACGGATAGTGGTACTAACAGACGCTATGGCCAAATGTCTGAAGACTACATGGCTCTCCCTTACTCAAACCACTAACTCTCCCAGGACAACTTCACCCTTGCTCAGGAGTATAGCCTCAGTTCCGTTGCAAACTACACCCACATTCCCTCCACCACCAGAACCAGACTCATTCATGGACTTACCCCCACCTTCGGCAGCACCACCACCATCACCTCCTCAGCCACTGGATTCCTTTTCTCTGCCTGTTCTACCTTCTCATCCATCAGCGCCAGACACAATACCCCAGGATCAACAATCTACAGTGCCTTTTACACCGAACAAGTCAATAATCTACTGACCCAAATGCCAGACCCTGAAAAAAAACCTATGGCATTTTACCGTGGCATCAGCCAGATACAGAAGACATATCTGCATTTTGGAAAGATTCTCATACCATGTTGCCAAGCATCAAGGCGGGATTACTTTGGCCATCATCCAAATTCAGCTCTACAAGAAGCACTGTTGTGGACATCAGTACTTATTCATCTGGGGAAGAGTTTCTGCCGTCGTCTTCATTCTTGGGCCAAGGACACGCTTGGCTGAATCCTCAGTGAATATCTTCAAATTCTATCTGAGTCCTACTGAATCCGTGGAGGATTTTAATCACAGGATGTCTGCCTTATTCCAGTACCATGGATTTGACATGATCTCCTATCCCCCTGCTCACAAAATCACTTCTTTTCAAACGGCGTTTGATATAGGTTTACTTAAACCTCTTGGACTTTGAAACTAATTCAAACAGAATATGCAAGAGTTTATCTGGAAGTCAACCTCTATCAATGCTAAGGCCAAAGACTGATTTCATCCCAAAAAATTTAAGAAGGTTCTAAAGTGACCTTATTCAAGAGCTCCCACAGGGTCTATAGCTCAGCCAGACACATTACTCTACAATCAAAACCAATGCAAGCTTTCCCTGGGTATCAAACTACAGACTCAATCAAGATGAACGGTTCGCGGACCTTTCAGGGACACACTCCCTGGCGGGATCAAGGCCGAACTCAGAAAATTGTTTTACTGCAACCTATTCGGACATATCTTGAGGCAGTGCCGCACTAAAGCTCGTGACGGACAAGAGGAATCTGTTTATTACAATGACAGCAACTACGCAATACCCTACAAAGCATATAAGCAATTTCAACCTCAGTATAAAGTTTATTGAATCGCAACCGTCATGATTCAACAAACAAACAAAGCAGACCTCAGTTCCAATTACAATAATTATCCATTCTTGGACCTCACGTTACCAATCTTAACTCTTAGTCAGGAAAACACGCAAATCCTCAAGTTGAATCTTGTATCCGCCTTTCCAAACCCTCAAGACCCACCCTCATACTCTTCGTCCTCATGCATAGTTTACGGCAAACCTATGGTCTACTGGTTTACTCATTGCTTCAGAGACATCATGTCATTCTGAACCCGTGTGACCGTCAATCTTCAAATTAATGGCCACCATACTTCCTTACCTTGTAGATACAGGTGCACCAGATCGGTTCTGAATATTCTGACATTCCTCCAGTGTCATACTTTCTACTGAATACTTTTCATGATTGAAGTGGATGGGATGACATTAAGACTTGATTACTACCTGTTCCAATTGGACATCATGACTCCTGTCTGAACACCTTATCACTTCTACTTACCAATAATCTGCTTGAGCTGATCTTCTGAAATGATGAATGCTACTATCATAATTATTCTTCTGGAATGGATTTGGACTACAATTCTCCAATTTCACATGAAGCTCTACTAGCTGTTCCTGCGCTTCACATGTTTATCACACATCAAAGCAAGACATCCTGAACTTTTGACACAAGTCCTCCTGACGTTTGTCTAAGGTCCTGATGATGTCGGCTTCCTTCCTGTTACCTGTTACTTGTCTTCTTGAAACGTGGGTGTACCTGCCGCTTGCCTCCAATACTCCCGTTTCAGCATGATCAAGAACTATCTCTGGAGTCAAAAATCAGAACGATTCTGGATAAATGAGGTGTCATCCACTGCATTTCTCCTGAATATACTCCTCCTGTTCACAAGAAAAGGTTATCCCTGGTGAACATCCAAAGTACCATTTGGTTCAGGACTCAGGAGCAGTCATTGCTGTCTGGATTATGAGAACCCTATGGGGTCCCCCAAAAGCTCAGTTCTCCTCAGCCAAGTACCTTCTCAGCTGAAACTCAAAGTCTATGGTTTCTGCAAAAGTCTTCTTCTGTTGTCCCACACTACCAAGGACTATCAATACCCTTCTGCTTTTCAATTATGTGGTAGCTCAGCCCAATGGACAAGGATGCTCACAGAAACTCACCAACAGTTGACTCAAAGCCCTGCAGGACTTGATGCTTATTCTCTGTGTGCACTGATTTTCCCAACTTGTCAATCAAGCTCTATGGGTTCTTCTTCAACATTTGGCATCAATCAACTGCAAAGTCTCTCAGTCCAAAGTCAATGGTGTCTATAGAAGTTGTACTTCCTAGGTCATTGCATATCAGTACAAACACCTTTAGGATGACGGGGGAAAAGCTGTGATGCTCATTTCTTCACCGAAACCAATATAAAACAACTATCATAAGGATTTCTAGGCCTCGTTATTTCTGTGTCAATGGTATCCAAGCTCCGTCTTATCCAAGATTTACACTCATTCTTTCAGGACATTATTTACACCATGAACTCTCTCTTAGGACAAGAGTGTTTTAAAGCTAGAAAAAAAACTTATCTAAAGCTCCAGCTTGGGAATCTCGGACTACTCACAGCCTTTCAAACTTCTTTTAAATTTGAAGACTATGGCAAGCTTCAGAAGGTCCTGACACAAAAAAATGGAGAGAGTATGAGACCTCTGGATACTATTCTTTTAAGATAATTCTGTTGAACGGACTGTTCTACTTGCCTCAGAGTATCATTTGCTGCACAAGATCTTCTTGAAAAACTGAGACATCATTTTAGGCCATCTGGTGCAAATGTTATTTGGATCATCTACAAGAGGAGTCCTGAAACTGTCGCAGGCCACCTCATCTCAGTAAACCTCGCCATCTCGTAAAATTGCCATTACTAAAGCCTGAAAATGTCACTTTGAAGAGAAGATACTACTCTCAACCAGCCACTCTGCTTCCTTTCTCAAGGGGGGAAGTGAAGTGAAGATCAGTTTCCCAGATGAAGACCCAGACTTCAGCGGATGAACCTCTTCATGACTGTCTTGGAAACAAGCGGAGGCAGAAACCTCCCATCTTCTACTGTCTCTACATCCCAAGTTGGAGAGCCCAGACTATGTCGTCTTACACAGATGGATCAAGATATGTGGACGATCAAGGAGATTCCATACAGGATTTTGCTGTGGTTACCTTGCAAGAAACGTGAAGGCTGCATCTGTACCTTCGGAGAATGCCAGCCAGAGTGTAAACAGAAGCTTGTAATGCTCGCCAAGAGAAGACCATGAAACATATAACCGACTCGCCTATGACTTTGCCTGAAGTGGGCCATGCGAGGTTTCAAGACAGCTTGTGGAACGCCCTCAAGATCATGAAGCCATTCAGACTTGATGGCATGCTCTTCCAATTTGGCCAGCTCAAGTAAGCCGTTTTGAAGACTAAAAAGCCCATGGAGATAGAGTCAGTGGAGTAGAACGGCACTACAGGAGCAGGACTTGGCTGCAAAGGCCACAGCTCTCTTCCCAGAGATTACGGAGGGAAGCAGGAGTGGTGCTATATGTGCTGACCACGAAGCAGAGTAGAAAGGAAAGAAGATGTGAGAAGAGGAAAGAGATGTGAGAAGGAAGAAGAAAGAGAATGTGAGAAGAAAAGAAGAGATGTGAGAAGAAGAAAGAGAATGTGCAGAAGAAAAGAAAGAGAATGTGAGAGGAAAGCATGAGAAATGTAAGAAGAAAGAAGGAGATGTGCTAAGAAAGAAGGAGAAGGTGAGAAGAAGAAAGTAAAAGGGAGAAGAAAGTTGAGAAGAAGAAAGAAGGAAAGGAAGAAGGTGAGAAGAAAGAAAAGGAAATAATAGAGAGGAACAAGAGAGAGAACCAAGGACAGATTCATTTAATCCAGGTGTTAACCTGTTGAGACATCTCAAACAACCTGAACAGCCCGAAGGAAAAGGGAAAGGGGGTGAAATTGGGAGCAGGAGATACACCCAAGATGGATTCTGGAGGATAGACATAGACTTTGTTTACCAAGGGAATTATTTCCCAGCTGTATAGAACTTGAGGGCTCGTGATATACCACTACAGATGATCTAGCCAGATGATTTCTTCATTAACAAGATTACTAGCACCAGAATCTTCAATTCCCCGGCAAAGTAGCCATGCTAGTAGTATGTGACAGAGGACTGATGCCAACACCAGTAAAGCAATTAGCTAAACACTATAACCTCTCCAGGCGGATCCAGACTGAACAAATTGATTACCCTAGAGATGAAAGTAAAGTAGTGGTGGTGGATATGGTTCTCAGGATGGCCTTGAGTCTACCAGTTACCAAACATGCTGTCAGAACTCCACTGTGAAGAAACTATTGACTGAGTTGATATCCAGATCTTGGGAACTGAGGTTATTAAATTGACCAAGGACCTGCCCTTCACTGCAGAAGTACCAGAGACATTTGGAAACTAGTAAGGAGCTGACCTCAGCATGCACACTCCTACCCTCCCAAATTCAGACAGGAAAGTGGTAAAGAATGAACGACACATCTGAAGAACAAAATTTCTGAAGGCTAGCCAAATAAACATTCTCCCTGGCCCGAGATTCCTACCCATTAATTCTATTCTGTCAGAATACCCCTAGGTAGCCCCCTGGTCACCTGCTCGAGGAGATAGTTTTCTAAGCACACCAGATTAAGGAGGTTTTCACACAGCAGTGAGTGGGCAGGATGATAGCTTGTAAAATATGTTATTAAATTTGTGTATGATGAAAAAATAATGCATGCCATAGGTTCCCCCATTCAGATCCAGACTCTGTCAAAAGCTACATCCTGGTGACTTTGTGTGGGTGCAGAAACACATCAGCGTGATCTTGGAGCCCAGATTTGACATACCAAGTACTCCTGATGTCCAACCTCAGTGAAACTTGAAGGAGACCCCACCTGGGTGCATGCTTCACACTGCAAGAAAGTGACTGCGACAATAAGTCATCATGAACTTTTCCCTTATCCTTTCATATGTTATCTAGTCTGGATGTGTGAAAAATTGCAAAAAAAAACACAACAAACACACACCCAAAAAAAAAAACAAAAAAAAAAAACAAAAACAAAAAACAAAAACAAAAAAAAAAACAAAACACAATAAAAAACCCAAAAAAAACAAAACAAAAAAAAAAAAAAAAAAAAAAAAACAAAAAAAAAAAAAAAAAAAAAAAAAAAAAAAAAAAAAAAAAAAAAAAAAAAAAAAAAACAAACAAAAAAAAAAAAAAACAAAACAAAAAAACAAAAAAAAACAAAAAACAAAAAAAAAAAAAAAAAAAACAAAAAAAAACAAACAAAAAAAAAAAAAAAAACAAAAAAAAAAAACAAAAAAAAAACAAAAAAACAAAAAACAAAAAACAAAAAAAAAAAAAAAAAAAAAAAATGAGGGACAACCAAGGGGGTGCCCGATGAATCAAAATCTAGGGACCAGGTCACAGGGTTTTGATCAACTTCGACCAGATAACAATCACAAAACGTATGAACTGGGTAAATTACATCTATTATGATCAAAAGAGGTTTAAAATTACACCCGAGATGCCTTACAAGTATAGTGAACAATTATACTCTGTGGTAGCACTTGGCGTGGGACGTGGTAGACCTCTCATCCTTACCATCAAAGGCTCTGGGAGAGGACCGGCGGTATGCTTGGTTACCCCTTGGGCAAGCCTGACAGTGGTTCAGTGGGTTCAACACCTGTTCACCTGCTGTCTAAGAGAGTGAACTTTACACATTCTTGTTCCAGTTAAGGGAAGAGCTCAATCACCATTCTCGACCTAGGGGGGAGCGTTAGAACAGATTTTGATATTTTTTAGGGGGACTGTCAAGTTGGTATTTAAGGAAACAAAACATCAAAGTCTGTTTCAATCATTTATTCTTATTAAGCTATCAGATAGTTTGTTAAAAACGTTTTACTGCTATACATCTTATCCGAACTATCAGATTTTCTCTCACACAAGCTTCCTTGATACAGATGCATTGCTGTTAGAAGACAAGTAAGTCAAGGACTTCCTCTCCCACCCAGATAATAAAGAGGTGAGCTTCGGAATGTTTAATATTAGCTAATGCTTCATACGTACATGCAAAATTTTAACTTGTCTCTTCGCGGACGCCAATTAACCAATTATGTGGTGATAGAATAGTATGTGATTAAAAAAAGTTCTATTGAATTTTAATTTACACTGTGATTAACACTTCGTTTTATGTCCGATACGGAAGTGTCGGTCATATTTCTCGAGCTCTGGCTCCGGCAGCAATAATAATAATATAATTTGGAGGAGGCATTTAATTGGATAAGGAGTGGATAAAAGATTTCACACCTGATTTAATCATCCTGACAGGTATATAATGGGGTTTAAATAGCATATGGGGTAAGAGGCTGGTGTGTCTAACAGGAGTGGTATCCCTTAAAGGAAACCCAAGTAACTTCTAACTGGGTCCTAGTTAAATACAAGCATAAGTTCCGCCCCACAAATCATCTACTCCAATCATTGAGCTAACTTATGCATCAGCCAATAAGCAAAAATTAACAAGACCAGTAAACTGAACTGTTTGAGGGTTTACCAGGTTTCATTTAATGGGACCGCTCTTATCAGGCCACTTATCCCACCGATGGTTGGATTTAGGGCATCCTTCTTGTTAGGAATAGAGTATCCCTTGCTGATCTATGATCTTTTTTTGTGTTTGGATTGTGACCTGGACATTGATGGATGGAACCTCGGATGACATTGAACCATTAGTCGGGTCCTTTGGAAATTACTGCTTATCGTGGAATGTAGTCCCCTTATTTTATCGTGGATAAAGCAGACCTAAGTTATGAAACAGGATACTGAACGTAGGTTTGTTCTTAAATTGAGTTTGTATGCAAGTCAGAACAGGTATATTAATTAAATGTAATTCCAGCACAAAACTTTTTTTTTAGTTTTGTATAGTGCAGGGAAGGGTTTTTAAATTGGTTTTGCTGTCTGTGCCATATTCAGAAGATTTACATCATTTTCACCTACATTTGCTGCTGTGGCATGCTGGAACTTGTCGTTCTACATCTACTATGCTGTGCAACATGGAACTACAAGTGCAGCATGCCCACTAAGTTCCCCCTTTGTAATAGGGGACAGATGTTAGTCGGAATGGTGTAAATCTGGGACTGCCTGTATATGTCTACTGTGAATTTAATGTATATTTAGTAAAAGTTAAATTTTATTGAATTATCACTTCCTTTTGGCAGAGCAGCAGGTTCCCCAACTCTCATGGCCTCATAGAATGCAATCACAAAAGTAGCACTGAATAAGGCCACTTCAAACAAGGAATTACGGGCAAAACAAACAATCAATGGCTTGCTTTAGGTCCTCCCAAATTTCCCTTTTTCCCCACCTCCAAGAACCCTACAAGAACCCAACCAACCATAAAACTGCAAGCTGAAAAAAGGGGAAAAAAAACGCCCTCATATAGCAGGCCATCTTCTGTTAAATACTAGCACCCACCTACGACACCCATTTATTAACTCTGCCTCTCGTCCCCGGCCATGGCTAAAATAAAAAAAATCGTAAAACAGTAGAAGGCAATATCTACAGTAAAGGGGCTGTAAATGGCTTCATAATACCTCCACGAGTGCATCATCAACTACCCTGCCAGAGATGCCTCCTCAACTGTCCCCAACCCAAGAGCGCCCCATAACATACCCCAGGGGTTACAGGGACAAACCCCCACAGAAATCAGCTGTGTTCTTTAACTATGCTTTCTTTCCTCATTATCGCTATCCCCCCCTCTCCCACACCCTTTTCTGCCCCCCCCATACCCCTCGCGGACAATGAAATCTACTCCCCCCGCATTCAAACCCCCCCCCCACCTGTTTTGCCCCCATCCCTTCCCCCTAATAATGCCCTCCGACCAAAAAAAACCCCCAAACTACATCTATCCTACTCCCAAGCTCACCCCTCAATGCTCCTTCTGCTTCCCCGGGGCATAACCCCCCAACCCAGGGCCCCCCCGCACATTCCACCCTAGCATCTGCCTCCCCGAAACCGACTAACACACAAAATTTCCGCAATCCCTTCAAAACCCGTACACATCCCTCTGCCCCCCGCTCCCCCTATCCCTCCCTTGGAGCTCTCTGGACGCGCGATCTGTATGTAATAAACTCTCATACATACATGACTTGTTTCATCTCACGCAACTTACTCTTCCTTGGCTAACTGAAAACTTTGGCTGACCCCCTCTGACACTGTACTCCCCTGCCACGCTCCACCTTTTAGCGCCTCCACTTACCACAACTCCCGCCCTGGTAACAAAGCATGGTGGAGGTGTCGGCCTCCTACCTATCTGATCACCTGCTCCTACTTGTCCCCTGCTCCACCCTTCCCCTTCACTCTCACACACTCTTAACTCCTTTGAGGTGCAATCTGTCCGCATCTACGCCTCCCCACCTCAACTGAGCTGTTGAGTCTACCGAACCGCCAGGCCCTGCCACTGCCTTTCTTGACCCACCTTTGCTTCCTGGCTTCTCCATTTCTTTCCACCGATCATCCCCACTTCATCATATGGAGACTTCTCAACATCCAATCGAACACCCCCCAACATCTGTTCCAACACTCCTTTCACTGCTCTCCTTTGACCTCATCCCAGTAGGACCTACTGGAGCCCACTCACAAATGGTCCACACACTGGACCTCATCTTCACCACCTCTGCCCCTCTCAGACTTCTCAAACTTCCCCCACCCCATATCTGACCACAACCTACTATACCTTCTCCACCATGCCTCCACCCCACCTGCTCCTTCGTTCCCTCTCATACCCAATACGACTCCGCAGGAACCTTCAAAGCCTCAACTGTTTCACTCTCTCTGACTCTCTTGCACCTCTCTCCACTATCTCCTCATTTAATGACCCAGATGCAGCTGCCACTTTCTACAACCACACAATCATCACCACCCTTGACTCAGTCGCTCCTCTCACACACAACACAACCCACAAAATCAACAGACAACCCTGGCACACAGACTCCACTAAACACTGAGGCGCGTTATCCAAACTAGCCGAACGCCGTCATTGAAGAAAACCTCACTCCACAGACAAGGACCTTTTGTCTCTATCAAACATCACTGCATAGAATTTAAATCTGCACTCACCTCAGCCAACCAGGTCTATTTCAACCACTCTCGTATCCTCTCTGCTACCCACAACTCCCAGACATTATTAGCAAAACCTTCGACCTCTCTTCTCCGTCCACCACGCACCTCCTCCCCCATCACTCCTTATCACGGACAACTTTGCCACTCACTTCCTTCAGAGAAAGATCAACCCACATCAAGAAGTTTCACAGCGCCCACAGTCCCCACCAGCCTCCCCTATCCTTGCTAAACACTCCTCCCCCTTAACTTGCTTCCCCACCGTCACCACAATGACAAGACTTCCCTCTTACTGTCCAATCCCAACTCACAAACCCTAAGTAATCTTGCAATCCACACATCCCACCTCATCCCAGACCTCAGTGGCTTCTATCACCCCAGCCCACACCCAACTCTTCAACCTATCACTAACCTCTGGCACTTCCCTTCCGCCTTAAACATGCTACTAACACTCCATCTTAAACAAAACAACCCTTGACCCCTCCTCTCTGGCCACTATCGCCCCATCTCACTGCCCCCTTTTGCTTCCAAATCATCTCGAGCAGCACATCTATCTTCAGCTGCTCCTCGCCACCTCTCATCCAACTCTCTTCTTGAACCCACTACAATCTGTTTCCGACCCACACCACTCTACCGAAACCGCCCTAACCAAAGTCACTAACGCACCTATAACTGCAAAAGCTCACGCCACTACTCTGTGCTCCTCCTCTTGTGCGACCTGTCCTCTGCCTTTCTTGACACTGTCGACCATTCCCTCCTGCTACAAACCTCTCCTCCCTCGGCATCACGGACTTGGCTCTTTCCTGGAGATCTCTCGTACCTCACTGTTCGGAATCTTCAGTGTCTCTCATCTCTCACTCCATCCTCCTCCCTCCACCTCTCTCTGTTGGTTTCCCCCCAGGGGTCAGTCCTGGCGGTCCTTTACTCTTCTCTATCTACACTCTTGGCCTCGGTCACAGCTCCTAGCATCACACGGCTTCCATACCACCTGTATGCTGACGATACCCAACTCTTACATCTCCGCACAGCGCCGTCACTCTATCTCTCCTCTCCCTGATCCTTGACTGTCTCTGTCCTCCATCTCCTCACTTCTCTCATCTCGTCTCCTAAAAACAAAATGTGGAGAAAACAAACTTATCATCTTCCCACAATCCAACTCTACCCCTGCCTCCCCTGATCTCACTATCTCAGTCCAACGGCTCTACACTCTCACCGGTCCCGCAAGTCCGCTGCCATTGGGGTAATCCTAGACACTCCACTCTATCTTTCAACCCCACATCCACCCCTTTACCTCTGCCGCCGCCTCTCACCTGAAAAACATCTCCTCGCATCCGCCTCATTCCTCAACTATGACACTACAAAAATGCTGGTCCATGCCCTTGTCATCTCCCGCCTAGACTACTGCAAACATCCTTCCTCTCACGTGCCTCCCAGCTAGCACCCTCTCTCACCTCCCATCTTAACTCTTGCTCGCCCGTCTTATCCACCTCTCTCCTCGCTACTCCTCTCGCCTATCCCCTCTCCAATCTCTTGCACATGGCTTCCCATTGCCCACGCGAATTCATATCTCAACGCTACAAGCTTGACCTACAAGGCTCTCCATGACCTCTCCCCTCCATACATCTCTGCCCTAATTTCCAAATATCTCCCCTCACGCAATCCTCCACTCCTCTCAGGACCTTCTCCTCTGCTCTCCCCTTATCAGCCCTCACATAACCGGTACTCCAAGACTTCTCCCGTTCTATCACCCACCTCTGGAACTCGCTCCCCAACACATCAGACTCTCTCCACTTTTCACAACCTTCAAAAGCAACCTTAAGACCCATTTCTTCAGGCTTGGCCTTATAACCTACACAACCCCACGTCCTACTCGTCCACCAAACATGTCTGGCCCTCACCTCTCCTCTCCTTCCCCCTCCTTGTAGTTTGTAAGCCCTCGCGAGTAGGGTCCTCTCTTCCTCTGTTGCGCCAATCGTCATTATTCATTCATCTTTGTATTCGTTTTGACCTATTTTATGTTATGTTATGAATGTAACCCCCTCGAATGTACAGCGCCCTGGAATCAATGGCGCTTTAAAATACTTAATAATAATAATAATAAATACGGTAGATGGGCACTAAATACAATACTAAGGCCTCTAAATATGGCAGCCAGGCAGTGCTAAAACATAGAGACTATACATAAAGTTGCTAAGTAGTATCTACAGAACAAGAGTTTATATATACAGTAGCCAGGCAGAATCTACAGTATAATGTAAATAAAGTAGCCAAGTAGTATCTAAAGTACAGGGATATGAAAATGCTGTAATTAGGCAGTACCTACAAGGGTCTATAAATACTGTAGCCAGGTGTTATCTACACTACAGAGGTCTGTAAATACAGAAGCCAGGCAGTACCTACAGGGGTCTATAAATACTGTAGCCAAGCAGTACCTAAAGTACAGGGGTCTGTAATTACTGTAACCGACTGGTATCTACAATACAGGGGTCGGTAATGCAGTTGTCAGGCAGATTCTACAGTACAGGGGTCTGTAAACAAGGTAGTCAGGCACTACCTATGGTACACGGGTATGTAATGAGATAGCCAGGCAGTACCTACAGTAGTCTGTAAATAAGGTAGTCAGGCAGTACCTATAGTAAAGGGGTCTGTAAATATGATAGCCAGGTGTTATTGAAATAGATGGAACCTCAGAGGGGCTCTACATCCTTGTGGGGTCTCCGAATTAGCTTAAAATAATAAAGGTGCACCAGAGAAAGAAAATCACAACATGCCTGATGACGTGAACAACACTTTTTCTGCCTTATTCACAAAATGGCAGCTTTTTTATACTTTTGAAGATAGTACGCAAAAAGTAAGCATCACATGGACCTGGCTGAGAGGGTCTTATGGTAATCCTTCAACTACAGATCAACTCCTCACAGCTCAGGAAATGTCTTTTGGGGGGGAAAAAACAAACAGGGTGTAACTTCACAGAAGAACTGCAACCTTGGATTACACGGTGAATGTATCTACAAACATAACATGTGCGGCCATTTTTGTTAACACATTCAGTGACAAAGAGATATACAGGCAACTTTTCTACAGTGCCATAATATATAGGTATGTGAGGTAATATACTAATTAATACATAAAAATGGAGACACAAAGGATCACACATATATAACCTTTGTTCCCGTCCACAACATTATCTACAATACAGTTGTCTGTAAATACAGTAGCCAGCTGTTATCTACAATATACAGTATCCAGGCAGTACCTACAGTACAGGGTATGAAAATACAGTAGCCTGGCAGTACCTACAGTACTGGGTCTGTAAATATGGTAGTCAGACAGTACCTACATTACAGGGGTATGCAATGCAGTAGCCAGGCAGTATCTACAATCCACAAAGTTCTGTAAATACAGTAGCCAAGCAGTACCTACAGTACAGGGGTCTGTAAATACTGTATCCAGGCAGTGTCTACAGTATGGTAACCATGCAAGGTATCTATCATAAATTCATATTTTCCTTCACTGCTACCATTATGCACGTATCCCAGGTACAGATGCTCCCAGTGACTGCAGCATGTCCTGTACTTCCACATTGATAGATACCAGAGATGCTGAGGCTCCAGCCCTATAACATGTTTAATATGGTAATAATAGAAATGACAAGCTAATGCAAAGTGAATCTATCAAGTGGGCGATCAACAGTGGTCATAGGCATCACCATGTATTCCAATATCTTTGAAGCTATTTTAACTTATTTATATAGTACCAACATATTCTGTAGAGCTGTGCACAGACTGTTGTTATCAGCAATGATAATGTGGCCATAGACATTCTGACAATCCAGCTGATCCAACCTGTAATGAGCAAAGAATGAATCAATGTGTCCATGGTGATAAATCTGTTGGTCAGAAGCTGGACCAATGGAAAACTAGAAATGTATTCCTAGTTACTTCTCATTAGCACTTTATTTGTGGAAAATAAGAAGATGTAGTCAAGACTTTGTCGCATGTTACAGTTGCTGCATGTACTGCCCTCTGTAGAGCCGGGTCCATACTTGGCAGAAGTATCCTGCTGCACATTTTGTGCATCTGTGGAAAAAATCCATGATAAATCCTCAACTATATAAACATGATGCAGATGTGAAAATCCGTAGAATACTAATATTTCTACATGGAAAATTGTGTACAACTTCATCCAAAAATTAATCTACTGTGGATCTTACACAGATTGGCAGGTAAAAGCTCTGCAGCATTTTCATCATGTGTGAATTTATCCTAAGAGACCCTGGACACTGTCTGCATTACATGAAAGCCCATCTAATTAAAGTGCCTTCCTATAGTAGCACATTTATCCAGCAGCAGCAGCAGCCAGGGCTGTGGAGTCGACAAGCCGAAGCCCCGACTCCTCAATTTCCCAAACCTCCAACTCCGACTTCCGACTCCTGACTCCGACTCCTGACCCCCTCATACATGGCGCTTGTTTAAGTGATACTTTCTACTGCGCTAGTACTAAAGGTGAACTTCACATGGCTGCTTTTCACCTTATGATTCAATAATCAAGCTATTTAGGTACAACAGACACAAGCAAAAGGGTAACAATGTTTTGCGATCTTTTGAACACTTGTGTGGGTAGATTTGAGAAGAAAAAGCTTTATTTGTATCCAAGTCCAGTCTGCACCAACATTGGGAATGTGTAGAAGAGACCTGGGATCAGATTTTATCTTTACTCTGATCCAGAGCCTCAGAAGGATTCAGGGCATATTGAAAACCAAAGTGTGGATTTCCCAAATACTAAAAAATAATAAAATTAACACTTTGATTTTTAGGAGCAAAATTGTAACTAGCAGAAGCTAAATACTTCAAGTCAAATTTATGTATTAAGAGAGTAAATGACTGTATATAAAATTACGTAGCCCTCATGTACAAAGCTGTAGTGGATGGGTGAGATATGGAGCCTGAAGTCACAAGTTCAAAACATGATACCCATTTTGCTTGTCATGTAAAATATATTTTTGGATATGACTTTAGGACACAAAAAAATTTGCAAATATGCAAACCACTGAAAGGAACACATTTGTGAACAGTCTCTCTGGATTTGTCTGAGAATAGTATTGCCTCCATCAGATCCTGCATACATGACCTCACATCTGATCTCAGCGATCTCAACCATGCTAGAAACGGCCTCTCTACACTAAACTTAGTTTGGGGGCAAAGCAATGACCACAGGGGCAACATCTCTAACATGTCATTGTATAAAGGAATTGCCTCAGCCACGTCAGTTTTGAAGAAATGGTTTAAACTCTTCTAATTCTTTCGGAAACAGGTGACAAATTTGATGAATTTGTTTGGCCATGGAGCAGAATCTTTTCCCTGGGGCAGCACTTTGCCTGCTCCATGTCATCACTTACACTCCTCATGTGATGGGGCTGAAGATGTGGGAGCAGTAGCTCTGGCCGGACCCAATGCCTCTTGGTCTTTGCACTGCACTCGAACTAAACTGGACCAACTTATTTATAATATTTTTGTGGTAGACGGTCCTTTATGACAACTCCGACTCCTGCAAAATAGCCACCGGCTCCACGACTCCGACTCCACAGCCCTGGCAGCAGCATCTTCAAGGGCAATGAGTGGCTGGACTCTGGTGACACATACAAATTTACTTTGCAGCCCAAAAAAATATTTTAAGTGTGTCTCACCACACAGTAAATGAATTACAATATTATATCATCTCGGAAAATGACCAAATAAGAGCTACAACGCATGCTGTTTAGCGTGTCACGAGATAGACAACTACATGTCACCTTAGAGGGGTTTTGCCGTCAGCCAGAGTCCCTTCTGAGAACAGTTCTTGGCTCCCTACAAGCTGGCCACAGAGAATGGGGAGAGGGTCGGGTTTGAAAAGTTCTCCCCGTTCATTTCTGTAGGAGTTTCGAGTATAGCTGAGTGAGTGTGCTCAACTATAATCAAAACTCCCATAGACATGAATGGGGAGAACTGTGCACGTGCAGGTCATTTCCGTTCCTCTCTCCTACGAGTGTGGCCAGCTCGTAGGGAGCCAAGAACTGTTCTCAGATTTTTGAGCGTTATCTACATTATACTACATCTCTTCCTCTATATACACTCACCCGGCCACATTTATATAGGTAACACCATGCTAAGTAACGGGTTGGAACACCCTTTTGCCTTCAGAACTGCCTCAATCTTCGTGGCCATAGACTTCAAACAAGGTGTTTGAGACAACGATCGACCTCAATTTGACCAAGGTGCCCAAAGAGTGGCCAAGTGAAACAATATTCCCCACAACCATGACAACATCACCACTCAGCTCATATGAACCGTTGATCACAACGGCAGGATGGACCATGCTTCCACATGTTGTTGACGCCAACATTTCTGAACCCTACGATCCGAATGTCGCAGCAGAAATCGAGACTCATCAGACCAGGCAAACTGTTTCTTCTCCAATCTTCTACTGTCCAATTTCGATCGAGCTTCGGCACGAGAAGTTGGAGCCTCAAGTTCCTGTTTCTTAGCTGAAAAGGAGTCTGGCACCCGGTGTGTCTTCTCAGCTGATGGTTAAGCCCCATCTGCTCAAAGTTCCCGTAACTGAGACGCGTTTCTCACGAGACGCTCTTTCTACGCCTACCTTGTTGTAAAGGTGGCGCTATTTGAGTCACTGTTTTGCCTTTCTAATCAGCTCGAACCAGTCACGCACCATTCTCCTTGACCTCACTATCATCACAAGGCTCATTTCCGCACCACTCAGACTGCCGCTCACTGCATGTATTTCTCCTTTATATCGGACCATTCTCTGTAAACCTACAGATGTTGTGCGTGAAAATCCCAGAGATCAGCGTTTCTGAAATACTCCACAACCAGCCCTTCTGGCACCAACACCATGCCCAACGTTCAAACAGGCACTCAAAACACTTCTTCCCCATACTGATGCTACGGTTGCAACTGCAGGACGATCTGAGCTCCTTGACATGCTCTAACACTGCCTACAAATCGCAACTGACAATTGCCAGCCATGTGTATTGGCTGATTATAAATTAAGTGTTAACGAGCAATTGATAGTCTCAGGTGACCTCACATAAGTGGACCGGTGAGTGTATATACAGTATATCTGTCTATCTTAATATCTGTTTTCATCTCTCATTAGCTCTTTCTCTTGGTCTGTATCTATCTCTCTGTCCATCTATCATTCTTCTCTTCCTCTCTCATTAGCTCTTTCTCTTTATGTCTCGAAGCTACCTATCTATTTATTTATCTAGTCTATCTTCTGTCTATCATTATCTCTTTTCTTTCTTCATCCATCTATCTACCTATCTATCTACCTATCTCTTCCTTTCTCATTAGCTCTCTTTCTGTCTCTATTATTTTCTCTCTCTTTATCTATCGATCTATCTATCTATCTATCTATGTCTTTGAATATCAGACTTAAATTCGTCGTAAGGCGGAACATGAAACACAATCCACAGACATTTATTAGCACATAAGACAAGGGCCTTTGAAGGATCTTAATATAACAAAATGCATAAAGGTATGTTAACACGGCGTAATTTTGGGGAGGCATTTCGGCAGTCGAGGGGGGGGGGGGGGGGGGGGGGGGTGGGGGGGGGCCCCACAACTCTCTGCTCTTCATACGCCAGAAATGTGCACCCGACAACATCATTGGTAATTCTCATAGAGTCTCACAGAGACGCATGTCTTATGTCCGTCTCCCCCGGTGTACATACGCGTGTATTATACGCTGGGAGAGAGAAGTGACATGTCCCTTCTTCGCTGGTCACTAACGCAGCTCGCTTGACAATTGAAAGTGAATGGGGCCGGCCGTGTCGACATACACACATGATAAGCAGAGAGACATTATCACTACAACAGGTCAGAAATAAACAATCTGCGCAAACTTGTGAGGTGTGTGACAGGAGGATCATTAGCTCTTGCTGTTGATCTGTTGTGCTACTTCAGGATATGTCTTTTGTTCGACCCTCACAGTTCACACATAGTGTGAGATGAAGCTGGCATGGATATTGAGCCCATATTGCAAAGTTTGTTTCATTAGCTTTTATTCATGTTTCTTCTCTCTCTGTGTCTTAAAATGTCCCATTAAAACCACAATCCACAAATCTTCAATAAAGATGTCTTTCTCTGGCAGAAATAGTGCGGGCACTGGAAGATGTGTCCCTGCTCGCTATTAGACTGTTGTATCTGTGTGAGTTCAGTCTCTGCCTGTTTCCCCCACATAGACGCCTCTGTGGTCTGACATTGCACACACCTATAAGAAACACCCAACATTGCCAGAACACAGACAGACATAATGCTCCCCCCTCAATTCTGTGCACTGTGGGACAGGTAACACTCAGCCGTGTGTGATATGATGCAGTCTTGCACCTGTTCTGCAGGCAGGGTGAGGGTGCCATTTTCAGTTGGGGCCTTCAAGGCTCACTCCTAGACAACTCTAATACACCGCAGTTTGTGTGGTTCAGCCCAAGGAAAGGAGAGTGGGGATTGGATATTCTTTTCTAATCTGTGACATCTATATAGCACAGGTTGGCGAATTCCTTGGCAATCCTTCATAGGATCTCCAGCTGAGGGTTGTAGGTGACAACTAGGGGCCTTTGGTCTTCATCATGGGTCTCTTAGTATGTGAGCAGACTGCCCCTGTTAATGGCTGCCGCTTTGTTTATTTCAATTCAGGAAGAAGAAAAAAAGACATGGAGCGCACATCCACTTACCATACGATGATCTATTGCTCCTCAGCAAAAATATTTTCAAAAATGAGCATGAGGTTCTGAGAATACTTTTTGATCAAACGGTATAAGCCCACCTGCCAATACACGGTGAACTCTATGTAACACCACATCGCAGCCACCACCACAGCAGCACCAGCAAAAGGGACAACCCAGTGGTCCAACAGCACCACTGCCGACAGACCTAGCCCCCTGGCTTTGGGTCACACCACTCCACAGGCACCGCAACACAATAACAATGGCCAACACATAGCACCACAACAAAAAGAAAGGATCACAAGCGCACACCCTTCCATGGGCTCCCAGTAAGCAGACTGAAAAAAGGGGTTAGTAGCCCTTATTCATACTACTCATTAAAAACACCTAATGTAGGGATGTGCGGTTCATGTCTCTACCTAGTTTGTTAACATAGGTCCTTGCTTTCTTTACTTGGACCAGCACTCCTCCCTATCTGGCCCAGGTGTTTTTAATTAGTAGTCAGTATAAGGCAATGTTCACACGGCTTATTTTGGGACAGACTTCAGCCCGTATTCGTGCTGTACTGCGCGAATTACGGGCTGAAATCAGTCCCAGTCATTACGGTAATCCTCAGTTCTCATAGAGAACTATGGATTAAGTCTCCCCGCTTGCGAAATACGGCAAGCGGGGAGAAAGTGAAGCTATGTTCACCTGGCTTATTCACGGCGTAATTGCGGGACGGATTTTGCCCGCAATTACGCCATGTGCTCCGGAGCGGGGGCGGGGTGGCCGGCAGCCCGCCGGCCCCATAGACATTCATTATCCATGGCATGTATACCGCCGCGAATAATTGACATGTCACTTTCTCCCCACTCGCCGTATTTCACGAGTGGGTAGAGGAGACGGAATCCATAGTTCTCTATGAGAACTGTGGATTACCGTAATGACTGGGACGGATTTTACCCATAATTTGCACAGTACGGCGCGAATTAAGCCGTGCGAACATAGCCTAACATGTCAATTATTCACGGCGGTAAACGCGCCGAGGATAATGAATGTCTATGGGGCCGGCGAGCTTCCGGCCTCCCCGATGCCGAGCACACGGCGTAATGGCAGGCGAAATCCGTTGCGCAATTACGCCGTGAATAAGCCATGTGAACTCGGCCTAAGAGTTAATGCCCTGTTTCTTTCAGTCTTCTTGCAGGGAGCCCAGGAGAGGTAAGTGATCCTTTCCTTTTTTGGTGATGGTACTATGTGGCGGCCCTTGTTGCTGTGATGCTATGCTTGTGTGGTGGTGCAAGGTCTGGCAACAGTGGTGTTGTTGGCCCACTGGGTTGTACCTCTCACTGCTGTGACTGTTGCTGCAGCGAGGGCCGCCATGCGGTGCAATCTCCATTAGTGTAAGGACCCACTTTAAAGAGGTTGCTGTGAGTGGCAAGTGGGCTCATACCATTTGATCAAAAAGTATACTAAGAACCTCATGTTCATTTTTGTACATTTTTGCTGGGAAGCAGTAGATCAGAGTATAATGTGGGGATGTGCGGTTCATGTCTCTTTCTACTTGGGAACACCCCTTCAGTTGGAATCCATTAAACCACAGAAACCACATCAGGTAGACAGGATGTCGATTAGTCCAAAAACGTTATATCCACTGTATGCAAAGTGCAAATCTGTCTTAAAATTAAAGGAGTTGTCTCATTAATAGCTTTCAGCCTCTGTCTGTGAATGGGAGTTGAATTGAGGGGCGTGCTAGCTTCTCTGCCTCTTCCCCCCCTCCCCTCAGCACACAGGCAGCTATCCGCAGTAACTTTGATACAGCAGGGGGATTGCTGCCAGAGTTAACCCTGTTGTGCCTCCAAGAAGGGTATATGATTTCTAATACAGAACAAGGGGCTGCAAGTGTTCCTAACCCTCTGCTTTGCTTACATATCTCCACATCTCCAGCAACAACAAACAAACCCTCTCAGAACAAGGCAGGGAACTGCAAAGTGTTACTCAGGAAGTGTCCCTAGTTACAGCACAGCATGAACTGTTCACAAGCCTCCCTGATCTGTATATAAATTTTATAGTTACAGCTCCACAGACATCATTTATAGTAACAAACAGGGTCACTGCTGTCACATCTATTGATCACCTAATCTCTGCTCAATCTGTGTAAGAGCAAGGGAAACAGGCACACACAGGTTAATCCAGGCAGCAAGGACATAGAAGCCAGAGTCCCTCCCTCCTCCTCCCTACACTACAGAAGCATTCTGTGCAGGAGGGCTCTCTCCCGACCTGTCTTCAAAGGTGATGAGTCATTCAGACCTGACACCAGTAAATAAGGATCAACAGTTTGGGTGCTATAGAAATTTGAGAAGCTGAAAGCACTCCTATGAACAGGGCTAGCTCAAAATCAGTAGGACATTTGTAATGAACATATATTGCAAAGCTGCTTGTTTTTTAAAGATCTTTTAATTAAAACCCAATCATTGTAGCGATACAACCACTTTAAGGATATGGTCTAAAATATGTTAGCAATTTATATTCAACATAGGGTGAGACTTTATATGACAAAAAAGCCAAGTTTTAGTATTTTGTTCTTATCTCTGTGCTGAATTTAACGTTTTTCAAATATATCACAGCATCTTCCTTTATGTAAAGCTCCAGGAGGACTCTTTGTGAAGCGAATAGAAACGTTTTCATGTTACACTTTATAATGGCATTTCAAGAGGCCATTACTTATTAAATATGGGTCTAGATTTCAGCTACAGATTATTGGCTTGCTGAATCTGAAATAAGAATGCATCGTCACCTTTATAGGGTGACCTTTAAATGTTTGTGAAGTAAAAAATGCACCGTCCCGGCTTACTCCTGAAAGGTCAAAGACGACGAAATAGCTGGAGAAGAGCTTAGAGCAGAGTGCAGTCATAAGCGGCAGTGTTACAGATTGATAGTGTGTGACTAATAAAAATGCAAATTATCGAAATCCCACACTATCAGATGCCTTATAATATTTTTCATCCTATTTCATTCAACCCAATTTCCAAACATTTGGCAAAATGCTTTGGGGGCAAATTGGTAACACTAGCATTTCATATTCTGGTCTTGAAGGAGTGTTCTCACCATGCTATTTTACAGAGCCTGATCTTTACAGCCAGCTTCAGGCTCCCACTTCCTGTTCATACAGTGGGATGTTATATATTAGTGACTGAAATATCAGTTCTGCTATTCCTAGCTGAGCCTGTTTAGACATTAGTGAGGAAGGGGTCTAAACAGCAGGGCAGAAGGCTACAGAGCTCTATAGCACTAAAATTTGTTAGTAAGATACAGTGCCAAGCAAAAGGGTAACAATGTTTTGAACTTTTGACTTTCAGGATCCTTATACCATCCTCTACAGACTACCATAATTTTATAGACAACCATCTTGGCTCATACATAAATTTGACTTGCAACTATTTAGCATCTGTTTAGTTCTGTAGGTTCTTGTCATGTAACTGCAATGCTACTGTTTTTGTCCTAAAAATCTAAGGTTCAAGTTTTAATATTTTATTAGTATTTTGTAAATCCACCTTTGGCTTTCAACACTGCCTGGATTTTTCTGGGCTCTGGATCAGATTCAAGCATGTAAACCCAAATCTGATCTAAGGCCACTACATTTTTCCAATGTTGGTGCATACTGGTTACATAGTTACATAGTACAGTTGAAAAAAGACACGTGTCCATCAAGTTCAACCAAGGGCGGGTAAAATGTGGTTGAAGGGAGGGAGACAAGGACATTAAGCCCAGCCTCCCCACTAGTGAATGCCCTGAAACCCACAAGGCAAGAACCAATCTTCTCCAGTGGAGACACCATCTCTGACCCCAGAGCCGCCACCAGCCAGGATCCAGAATTTTACATAGCTACGTACGTATTAATATTCTTTAGTTCCAGGTAGGTATCTAAGCCTTTCTTGAAACTCTCTTTAGTTCCTGCTGTGACCAGCTCCTCAGGCGGCTATTCCATAGATTTACAGTTCTTACAGTGAAGAACGCTTTGCTCCTCTGGAGATTAAGGACGACATGTATGATGCTCGCCACGTCGGAGTGCAAAGTCCCGCCTGTTCATGTGATTGGTCCATACTTCTCCATAGGTTATAATGGTTCACTGTCGCTCCTATTCTGATTGGCTGGTTTATGCCGACCAATGAGAAGCGCTTACAGAATTTGAATTACTGTATTTCCTGTCAATTTCGAATATCCCAATTGCCGATGTTGCGCCGGTCTCTGCGACAAACGTGTTGTTAGTGATTTTATTTTTGTATGTTTATAGAAGGTTTTAGCTCTTTTACAGAGAATGTAAAAACGTAATAAAAACAATTTATTTACTAATACTCCATGCCTCACGGCGCTGAGATTTCAGTGCCTGATCTGTCCATAGACTACAATGGGAAAAAGTAGCTCGCGCTCTGATTGGCCGGGATAGCCAAGCCCCCGCTAGCTCAACCAGTCAGCTCTTTTCTGCATTTTTAATGTATTATGAACTGTCCCGCCTTTGAATTTGATTGGTCAATACTTCCCCATAGGTTATAATGGGTCCTGTCGCTCCTATTCTTTATTGGCCAGGATTGCCAAGCCCCCGCTAGCTCAACCAATCAGCTCTTTTCTGCATTTTTAATGTATTATGAACTGTCCCGCCTTTGAATTTGATTGGTCAATACTTCTCCATAGCTTATAATGGGTCACTGTCGCTCCAATTCTGATTGTCTGGCTTCTGCCGACCAATGAGAAGCGCTTACAGAATTTGAATTACTGTATTTCCCGGCAATTTCCAAGATCCTAATTCCTGATGTTGAGCCGTTCTAGATTTTTGGAAAATGATTTTTATTTTTTTTTTGAAGGTTTGAGCTCTTTTTCTGATAATGTTTTACACCCAATAAGATCTTTTTTTTGGAATCGTACTCCATGCTGCACGGAGCTGAGCGCTGAGATGGATTTCTTTTGCGATCTTCTATATGTTTCCTCTCATGTTACTGTCCGCAAAGCCAGAAATGCCCTGGTACAGGAGATCCTCAGGGCCCACCGCGGGCAGAGATGGCAGTACTCGCGGCGGGTAGCCGAAGTGCAGGACCCAGGTGACGGATAAACGGATGCAGTAGCTGTTTAATGGAAGCATAGTCCCAGGGTGATAACAGATTACACAGCAGGAATAGCTGACGGGTACAGCGACGGGTGCAGCAGGTATAGGATGCGCTGGACAGCGCCGAGTAATGCAGACGTTTAGACAGAAGCTTAGCAGACACTCTGGAAACCAGGGGGTTAACAAGGCAACAGCTTAGCAGCAGAGGTCTAGCTCTATTGAAGAACATCAACGAACTGACCCTGAGTCCAGGGAGGAAGTTCCTTATGAAGGAAAGGGTCATAGGTCACAAGCAGGAGCACTGTGTGCATAAATCTCCGCAGGCTGGCGCCCGCACGCCCTATGGGGTGCCCACACATGCTGGGGAAGCCACAGTGGACGGACATGCGTGGAAGCAGGACCAGGTGAGTAACACTGAGCAGATGCAAAGGTGTAGAGCAAACTGACACTTGCCGCTGTAAGCCCCGCACAGGGAGCCACAGCGGACCCAGACACAGGGGCACGGACACGACCGCGGTCCAAGACACGGGCCGCGGCGCGATCCGTGACAGTTGCGTTCTCGCTTCACTTCGCCTCCTCCGGCTCATTTAAACCCAAATTCCCTAGGTTTTGCCTGTCAGAGCTGGCGAGCGCTGCAATGCGCCGCACTTTGCCGAGCCGCGATCATACATGCCTTGGAGTATTCGAATGAGCCGCGTCCCGCCCCAGAACGCCCACAGCGCACCCATTGCACGCCCTTTCATGTTAGGCGCAGTCAAAAGTGGCGAAGGTTGCGCCTAACACCGCATCATTGCGTCCGACAGGGGATTCGGATCGGTGAGCCGCAGTTTACGCCAGAAAACAGGCGCAACTCCCGATCATACATGTCGCCCTAAGTCCTTTTTTCTCTGGCCGAAGGGAATGTCCCCTTGTCTTTTGAGGGGTCTTTACATGACTCACTTGGGTACGAATACAACTTTTTCTTCAACTTTACCCATGTGTATTCGATTGGGTTGAGGTCTGGGGACTGTGGGGACCAATCCAACTCTATTTCATTGTCATTGAACCATTTCTTCGCCAATCTTGACATATGCTTCAGGTCGTGTCCTGCTGAAACACTATATCGTCCTTTTAATACCCATAGTACTCAAGTATGTGAAGTAACTCATCTTGTAGGACACTCAGCATTGAGATCAACATCGACCCTGATCAAGTATCCAACGTTTTTGGCTGTGAAACAAACCCATATCATCAGGCTTTGTCCACTGAACTAGACAATTCCTTCAATTTCTTGATCCATTAGCCTCCTTTTTCCCTAGATTCTTTCAGGCCCATTTTCACCCAACAGAGCCCTTTCTATTGACTCTAGTCTCATCGCTTCAAATTACCTGTTTCTAATATTCCACTTTTCAGACTTTTTTGCCAACGCTTCTTATGACGAGACTGAAGTTGAGGCTTCTTCACCTTTTTTCGGGCCACCATTCCAGACCTGTGTAATGTGTGTTTCCCGGGGCTTGCATGGACGTCTGTGATCTCACTCTTACGAAGCATATGAACCTCCTCCACTGCCGTGTCTGTCCCGCTAGAACTGATAGACCTTGTGATGAGCGACTTGTTGACTCTGATATTTTGCCGGGACATCCACTTCTTGGCTTCTGAATGGATGGACTTCATTTCATTTTCTTCCAGCTGTTATGGCCTCACATGATGCAGTTTGCCAGTTTTCTTGGCCAAGAGACCGCTATCATTAAGCTCTTTTCTTGGTAGATCTTCGTCATGGCTGCTCCCCGATTAGAACCAGTGATCTTTTGCTTTGGAATTAGCCTAATAACACACAGCGCTATTAGGGAATGTGAGAACAGGTTGTAATTTGTAGTATACCTCGTACAAGAAGTAAAAGATTGTCCCACCACCAGGAGCAAAACAGTAATAATGCAGTTACATGACAAGAATCTGCATAACTAAGCATATGCTAAATAGTTGAAAGTCAAATTTATGTATGAGATCGCCAATATGATTGTCTATAAAATTATGGTAGTCTCACGTTCAAAGTTGTTGTGGATGGTGAGATATGGACCCTGAAAACCAAAAGTTTAAAACATTGTTACCCTTTTGTTTGGCACTGTACATATACAACCTACTGTGCTACTGATAAGAAGCAGCAGGGAGTGATGTCACCTTCCCCGAACAAGGCTGTAGAGAGCAGAGAGAGGTCGTCTGTAACTAGAGAATCTTGTGTACACTAGCATGAGATAAGAACTGCTCTGGCTCTGATGGGAAGCAAAATCAGAACTGCAATGTATGTGGTAATTGTCTTTATTTACCTTTGCCGACATGCTTAAAGGAGTTGTCTCCCTTCAGAGTTTCAGAGAATGCATGAATGAAATACTCTGTCACTTCCTGGTTCAGACTGACTCATTTGCATACAGCTTGTGCTTGTACAGCTCCATGCCTTGCTGTGCTTTCAGATGCTAATTAGATCAGATTAGCTTCTCAAACTACTAACAGGACTTCTTATCTGATCCCCAAAAACAAAAGCCCTAATTACAGTTCTGTTTATTTTACATAAATCAAGCTTTTTACTGCTGAGCAGCACAGGACACTGCTGTGACCTGTGTGATGACTTCACTCACTGTTATCTCATTGAACAAACAGCAGGGGGAGAATTGTTTACAGGTCAGTTACTGAGGGAACTGAAATAGCCAGGGAGGTCATAAATACACTTGTATCTCCTTAGGGAAAACAGAGGAACAAAGCAATATATTTGGAAAATGTCTGTGTTCCCTACAATTTGAAAGCTATTCTTTGTAGCGAGACAACCCCTTTAAAGCTAATCATTGAAATAGGAATACCTCTTTAAGGCAAAAAGCACTGGGATAAGCTTGCCTCTCAATACACTTGGCACATATTCAGACTATGAACTGTTATTAATTTTCCTGAAAATGAGATTTGTGTAAGAAATGTTTTCACAAGGCTCGCCCAGACCCCTACGCAGGGCCGCGGGCGCGAATGTGTCCCTCCTGGTCAGGACACTCTATACCCACCTCTCCATCACTGCTCCGCTGTGGTCCTCTGCCCAGTACCAGTGCATGTGTCCCTGATCCCAAAGGCACGCGCACGCCAACTCTAAAGTCTAAAGGGCCAGCATACCAGTGATTGGTTAATCATCGGGCGCTGACCCAATATCTTGTGTCCACCTCCTTAGTACTCTGCCAGATCCTTGGTGTTCATCTGTAAGAGTTACTGTGTCTTGTTTGCTGTTTTCCGTGTATCACGTATACCCTGGGCACCACCGCAATCAAGTCGTGTCAGGGGTAATGACCTGGGAGTCAACTGGCCTTTCAGTGGGCTCTGGCGAAGAACCTGGAGGCCTCCGCTGCCTGACATGACTTATACCACCGCTTGCGGTGGTCCAGCAGATCCACTTCATACCTATGACAAATATCAACTTTTGTAAGCCAGAGAACTGATGTACAACCATAAATGAATCCTGCCCTATATATGTTTCGTAGTTAAAATTCCATGTCCATACTCTTTAAGGGAACCTGTCGCAAAGATAATGTCCCCCTTACTGAGGACAGCACAAGCTAGTGACAGACCTGCTGTTTCCAGCGCTGTGTCCCTTATTCTGTAAGATGCCGTAGTTTCAGAGTATTTAATGCTCAATTCTGGCAGTTTGCAGCCAGAAAAGAGTCCATATTATTCATGAGCAGGTTTTAGCCCCGCCCACCTGCAGCTAGCCCCACCCATCCATCAGTTACTCACAGGTTTCTTCCTATTCACAGTAACAGGATGAATCATCTGTGAGTGGGAGGGCTAACTACTGGTGGGCAGGGCTAGCACCTGCTCATTAATAAACTGGACTACTTTCATGACTTTTCTGGCTGCAAGCTGCCAGATTTGAGCAGTAAATGCTCTGAAACTGCTGCATCTTAGGCAGGGTTCACACGGCTTATTCATGGTGTAATTGTGGGATGTATTTCGCCCGCAATTACGCAGTGTGCTCGGGAGCGGGGGCGGAGCAGCCCACCGGCCCCATAGACACTCATTATTCATGGCTCCTATACGCCGTGAATAATAGACATATCATTTATCTCCCCCCACGGGGTATTGTCCCAGCGGGGAGAGGAGACGTAATCCATAGTTCTCTATGAGAACTGTGGATTACCGTAATGACTGGGACGTATTTCGTCCATATTTGAGCGCAATACGGTGAAAATTACGGGCTGAAATACGTCCCAGTCATTGCCATGTGAACGTAGCCTAAAAGTATAAGGGACACAGCGCTGGAAACAGCATGTCTGACATGTTTGTTCTGCCCTCAGCAAGGGGGGCATAACCTATGTGACAGGTTCTCTTTAAAGGGAACCCGTGACATCCCATGACATATGTTTTAGTAAATGTGTTTCCTGTGAAATAACAATTCTGGAGCATCTTCTCTTACAGTATACTCTGTGTTGTGCTGTTCCTCTGTTAGGGTATGTTCACACAGTGTATTGCACCAGCGCATACTTCTAAAACACTGACAGTCACCTCCCTTGATTTTCACTCTCCCTGGCACATATAATATGTGGTGGGGAAAAGAATTGGCATGTCACTTCTTTCTGGCATTTACACGCCAGGGAGAGTGAAAGTCAATGGGAAATGTCGGTTATTCATAGCTCTCAATGAGAGATTTACAGTAATTGCAGGCGTATTGCAGCACAATTACGCGTCAAAATATGTCCTGCAATTACGCCGTGTGAACATACCCTTATTCTTGCTAGAAATGTGTTACTGAATCAGCTGGGTGTTACCATTCCAGTTTCTAAAAGGGTGTTTACCTGCACAGAATGTCAGCATTGATTGGACAATGCCTAGCTGTACTAGAACGCATCCTGAATTGGTAAAGCCCATTTGATAATTCAGTCATAAATTTCCAGAAGGAATAACAGAGATATAGCACAGAGTTATAAGAAAAGTTTGTATTGTGCTGTTCCTCTGTTATTCCTTCTAGCAATATATCACTGAATCAGTCAAATAGGTGTTACCATTCCAGTTTTTAAAAGGGTGTGTCCCTACATACACTGACTCTGCCAGCCCTGATTAGACAAAATCAAACTCTGTGGGGACACACCCCATATTAGTAACACCCAACTGACCAATGTAGCAGGAAAAGTTAGCTACATCCTTCTAACGTTCTTTGTTCTTCAGTTTATTGACTTGTTCACTTAGTGCATAGAGCATGTTAGGCATCAGATAATAATAATAAAGCTAATCTTCAGATGTGTGCATATGATGAATGAGGTGCAGTGCTGGGAGACGTGGTGCATCTGGTGGCAGAAGGATGACAGAGATAGCAATCATTGCAGACTTTATTCATGGCACAGAATTGTAAAAAAATCACTGGACTGGAATTTGTGGATGTCTTCTGTGAGAAACAAGCATAGATCCTTCATAGGCCTTAGGACTTTCCAATAGAACTCCTGCCAGTGCCTGAGGGGGTTTTCTCGCTACAAGGATCATATCTCAGATTATGGGGAGAGTAAAAATAAACACTTTTGTAATTGGGTGGCATTACTTAAGTTACTTAGTATAGTAGATATGAGCTTTTCTGTAAATCTGTATTCTATTTCTGCTGCTTCTAGTCGGGACACACCCCCTTTTCTGTGATTGGCTAGTTGGGACACACCCCGGACGGGTTCCAGCCCTTGACACGCCCCCTTCACTGTGATTGGCTGACTGATATTTCGATCAGCCTGTTAGGACACGCCCCCAGACAGGAAACACCCCAGACAAGCCCCCTGTGCTGTGATTGACTTCCTGCGCACTCTGAGCTGTTAAAACCTAAAGTAAAACCAGCTATGTGAGAGGGCTGCTGGCTCTATACTCATCTCCCAGCTCTAAGGTGATCGATCTGACTAATTACTGATTGTTTAACTCATAGATCCCTTCATATAACACAGTCTTATGTCCTGTTTTCCTTCCATATAACACAGTCTCCTGCCTAATAACAGAAGGGGAGGAGTTCAGGCTGTGTGTATAACTGGTTATAGAACAGCAAGGAGCTTGTGGAGCCTGAAGCTGAAGGCTCTGCCGACACATGAGAAGCATGCAGGAGGCTGCAGATCTGTTCTGTCCAGACAACCTTCCCCTTCTACTGCAAATACAAAATGATGATGTCACAGCTCTTCAGTGAGGAGAAACACGCCTGCTGAGAGAAGAGACACACCTCCTGACAGGAGAGACACGCCTGCTGAGAGGAGAGACACGCCTGCTGAGAGGAGAGACTCGCCCCTGGATTTAAATTCAATCTCATAGAACTAGCTGAAGAGCACGAACACTTCATCCGATAAAACCCCTTTAAGAAAGTCTTTATCCGCAAGTCGTCCTCTCCTACTGGTGCTGGATTTTAATTCTTCAAGAGAAGGGACGGTTCCCTATGTCTTTGCATTGACTATAGGGGCCTGAACAAAATCAATATCAAGAATCAGTATTCACTGCCCCTAATATATGAACTCTTTGATAGACTTCAAGGCGCCAAGGTCTTTACCAAGCTTGATCTTCATGGGACCTACAACCTAATATGTATCCATGAGGGAGACGAGTGGATGTGGGCATATTGATATTTAAAACCCCTTCCTTTGTAGTTGGGGGCTTTAAAAGGGAAGGGAACCTGGTCTTCGGTTTAGCGGGCTTCTTGAGAAATTTGGTTTTTCCCTCCCTCCCGGTCCTTGGCCACCAAAAAACTTTTGCGGCTCCCCAAAAACTAAGAAAGCTTTTTAGGGGGACCCCCCCCCTCGGGAAGTGCAGCCAAGGTTTTGAATCCCGCAAAGTTCGGTCCCATGGACCCCCCCCAAATTGGCCCAAAACAAACCCCTTTGGGTTTCCCTTTTTTCCCCCCCTTTTTTCCCTTTTTCCCAATAATGCACCCATTTTGGTTTAAAAAAAGGCAAACCCCAAAAACTTGACTGAACCGGGGGGTTTTGTCCCAAACATGAAGGCCCCAGGGGGATCATGGCCCGAAGGGGGTAACCCCAAGGGAGGGGTCAAGAGGTCCCGTATTCACAACCCGGAAACTATGGTCTTTTGGGGGGGAGCCCCCCAAAGGGGGGTCATTTCCACGGGGGGTTTCCGGGGTTTGGGGGCCCAGGGTGCGGGTAGGGAAGTAGCGGTCGAATCGGACGGGCGATGGGGACGGGGGTTGGTTTTCAGTAGAGGCTGGGGGCCCTAACGAGGCAGGGCTGGGGCAAGTTCGTGGTGGGTAAACGGGCTCGAGGTTCGGTAAAAGGGATAGGCAACTAGAAAATACGGAAAAGGGCTTTCCCAACAGGGAAAACACCAAGGATCCCGAAGGCCGCCAGGAAGAGGCCGGACCCTTTAAAAAGGGGGGCAGTGGCCCGGGAATGACAATTACCGGCACTGCCCTTTAAAATTTAAAGCCGGGGTGGGCCCCCCCTAGCGGGGCCACGGCCGGGAATGGAACGGCGGGGGGGAGCGGGCCAAACGCCGGGGGGGGACGTGGGGGGAGGGGCCCCCCGCCCGACGGGGGGAGGGGCTCCGCATGTAGGGCCCGGCCTGTAGGCTTTTTCCCCAAAACTCCCTTTTGGGAACCCCCCCCCCCCCGCGGGCCCCCCTCCAAAAAAAAGGAGGGTCTCGGTGGGCCCCCTTTTGAATTTCCCCCCCCCGGCCCCCCCACCTTCTTAGGAGAACCCCCCCATCCCTAAAAATTCCCTCTATTTTTTTCCCCATCCCAAAATCACCCCAAGCATTCCTCACCCAAAAAGAAACCTTTTAAAAACGTTGGCCTGGGGTTTTTTTAAAAATAAAATTGGGGTTTTTAGAAAGGGGGGATTTTAGGGACCCTTTTATTTTGGACCCAAAGGGGCCCAAAATCCATTTGTAAAATTTAAGGGGGTTCTGGGAAAACCCATTTCACCTGGGGGGGAAAAACCGGGGGGGAACTTCTTTTCCGCTTATTTTTCCTCGGAAACCGGGCAAATGCGGTCCCGGGAAAGAAAGGGCCCTTATTTCTTTCATATGGCCCCCTGGGCCTGGAGGATTCCGGGGAAAGGGGGGGGGAAGGCCTCCTTTGGGGAAAACCCCCCACTCGTTTCCCCGGGGGATGAGCTCCCCCCTGCAAATTGGAAACCTCTCTTCTCCCCAAAAAATGGTGAAGGGTTTTTCCAAAAGGTTTACCCCCTTACCTGCCGCTCCCGTGGTTCAAAAAGGGCACTTCCCTAATTTTTAAAAAACTCCCAAAATGAACAAAAAAACTTTTGGGCCCCAAAAATTTTTTTAAACCACAACAAAACAGAAGGAAAAAAGTCCCCCCCGGGACAACGGCACCTCCACAAGGGGAAAAAATCCTATCAAAAAATTGGGTTTCCCAAAACAGGGGGGTATTATGGTCCCCTAAAAATTTTCGGTTTTTAAGGGGATGGTTTAGTAGACCGGCCGGCCCTTTTTTGTCACGGGTACAAAAAAGGGTCCTTTAAATTGTTCCCCTCAATTTCGAGATCTGAATGTACCTTTTACCCGGGAACGCCTTTGTAAATCGACACTCCCTTTTTTTTTTTGTTTTTTCAAAGAATTTTAACAATTTCCCAAATCACAGGCTTCTTTTCTATTTAAAAAAAAAACCCTAAATTTCAGCTGTTTTTTTTTAAAAAAACAACTTTTTTTCGACAAAGGGGTCCTACCTTGGGGGGATTTCCCACTTTTCGGTTTTGAACCCAAAAACCGGGGGGGAAAAGACAGGCTTTTTAGGGCCTCCAGGGGGGTCAAAATTTCCATTTTCCTTGGAAAAAAGAGGAACCCCCGCAAAAATTTTTTGGAAAACATTTTTTTCCTACAATTTTAAACTATTTTTGTGCAGAAAACCCCTTTTTTAAAACCTTTTTAAACCTCCACCAAAACCGGGAAAAAGGTGGAAGTTTTCGGGGCCGGGGGGACCCCCCCATGGCAGGCCCCTTTTGTGCTGCAGGCCGCACATAATCCCCGGGGGGGCCCCCCAGGTCCCTACCCCGCCAAATTCCCCGGTTTGTTCTTTACCCCCCACGCACCACGGGAGGGGTCATTTTTCCAAACTTTCCCCCGGCCCCATGGACTGTCGAGGGAAAAAAACACACCTGCCCAGGGGAATCCTACCCCTAAAATGGGGTTTTTCGATAAAAAGGGGGGCCCCCTCCCAGAAAAAAAATCCCCCAGGCCTTTTTTGCCATTCCCCTCCAACTTTTTAAACCCCCCCCGGGGAAAAAAAAAAGAAAAAAAAGGGGGGGGCCCCCTTGGAAAAAGAAAGCCCCCCACCCACCCCCCCCCTTTTTCACCCCCCCCTTACCCGGGGTTTTTTTTTTTGAACCCCCCCCCCTTTCCCCCCCACAGACCCCCCAAAGGTTCCCCTCCCCCGCCCCCCAAAATTTTGGGGGAAAACCCTCAAGAAAGTCCAAAAGGGCCTTTACCCAAAAGCCCTTTGGGCCCGGGGCCAGCTCTGGAAAAAGGCTTGTTTCTGGTAGCCCAAAAACCACCACTAGGGTGAGGGGTTTTATTTTGCAAAAAAAAAACTTTAAACCCTCCAGACCACTGGTCCCCCAAAACGCGAATTATCTTCCCCCTACCTTTGGGGAAAAGGCCCAAAATACTAACAAAAACATTCCCATTGGAACAATTTTCCCCGGAGCCTTCCACTGAAAAACAGAAATGCTACCGGGGCAATCCCAATTCACAAAAACCACCCCCAATAAATTTCCCAAGACTCACCAAGGGCCCCAAAAAGGCAGGGGGCAAAACCCCGTCCCCCTACGGACCCAAAAGCCCATCCCCGGGTTTTAAGGCCTCCCATTCTCCCCGGGATTCACCAATTTAGGGCCCCCCCCAAAAACTTTGGAAACTTTTTCCCCGCAGGCGGTAAAAAAAGTTCTTTGAAACAATTTTCGTTTTTTCACCAAAAATTTTTTTTCCCTGTCTAAGCACCAAAATACCGCCCTTTTCCCCGGCCCCCCCCCGGGGGGAAAAAATTTCATAAACCCCCTTTCCAACTCCTGGAGAAATCAAAGGGGGTTTTCCCCAAAGGAAACCACAGGGGACTGGCCCCCAGGGCTGGTACCCCAAAAGTCACCAATCTTTTTGACATCAGGGAAACTTGGCCCTGAGAAACACGGCGACTGAATTTCGGGGAACCCGGGACCTCCAAGGTACAGCAGGGGTGGGCCACCTGGGATCCCCAAACCCCGGGGGAGGGCGACAAACCTAAAAAATCTTTTATGAACGGGAAAAACAGTTCTTTTGCCAAACGGGGCGGCCTGCAGTTTCCCCCCCCACTAGAAACCTTTTTTTTTTCCCAACGGACCCCCAAAAAGCCCCCAAAAACCTCATAATTGGGCCAGGAATCCAAAAGGGAACAACAGGGGCCCGTCTCCATCCGCCGGCTTTAAACGGGAAGGAGGGTTTGCACCCGGAAACCTTTTTCCCCAACAGGGGGGGAAGTTTTCCCCAGGCTTTGGGTCTTTGGGGAATTCCTCCGGTTTCTTTGCCACGTGAGGGACGTTCCTTTGGGACCTCCAACCCCTTCTGAGAGCCCCCTCTGGGGTTGGGGTTTGGGGCCCCGTGGGCAAATCGAACACCGGTGCCAGGGAGGAAAACCTGGGGGTGAAAACGGGTTTGGAAGCCCCCCCCTTCTGAAGGGAGTCATCGGTGCCCGGACAGGTCCCCTGGGGGCGGGGGCCCCTTGCCCAAGACTTTCCTAACCGCCCCGAACCTTTTTAAATGGGAAAGCGGGGTCTTAGCTTCAACCGGGGGCAATTGCACCCAGCCCAAACAACCCCCTGGGGTAGGTTTAAAAGGGCCCAACGGGAAAAAACAGGTTCCCATAACTCGGCTCAGTAAAAACAAGCCCCGACTGGATCTTCCGCCCCGGGTTGCCCTTTTCCCGGGGCCTTTTCCCCCAAAGGGGTCCCGGCCCTTTTTTTTGCATTCGGCAAGGGAAATTTTTTTCCCCTCACTCCACTCATAGGCAGGGGGGAAACCCCCCCGACGGGGCTCCTGAATTGTGGGCCGCCGAAAAGGGGCCCCCTTTTAAAACCCCGGGGGCCCGACGGGAAACCCCTGGGTGGGGGGTTTCTGTTGGGCTTTATGAGCCGCCCCATTAGGAAAATTCCAGTCGGCTCTGGCCACTTTCGATTGTGCCCCGCTTTTGATGGGAACCTTTGGGGGGCACCTTGGGGGACCGGCCGACTTTGTAACGGGCCCTGTTCCAGGTCCACCCCCGAGGCTCCACACCCGGGGGGGGAATTAATAGGTCCCTATTTACCCGAAAACCCCCCGAAACGGACTCGCGGGGAGCACCGGCATTCCTGGCACTTTCCCGCGGTGGGCCAAGGACGGGTCGGAAACTCAAAATTTTTAATCGGGGACGCAGAGGGCGGGGAATCGGCGTACCCCGGGGAAAGGAGGCGGGTTGGGGAAGGTTCTTCTCTAGGCCCGGGGTTTACCCCCGGAAGGGAACAAAATAAAAAAATTTTTTCCCCGGAAACACCAAATCCCAAGGCCGCAAAAAAGGGGGGACTTTTAAAACAGCCCCAAACAATTCCACGAAAGCCCCTTTAAAATTTTTTTAAAAGGGGGCGGGGGCAAACAGCTAGCAGGACCCAAACCCCGGGGTGGGGGGAGCGAACCCCAAAACCCCCCGGGGGCCACCCCTTGAAAGGAGACGGCCACCCCCCAACTTCGGGGGCGGGAACCCTTATTTTCCCGGGCCTGTAGGGTTTTTTGGAAAAAAAACCCTTTTCTGAAAATGCCCCCCAAAAAAAATTTTTTAAAAAAAACCCCGGGGACTGCTTTCCCCCGTTTTCGGGAAAGCAATTTTGAGTGGCCCGACAAAAAATAGGGTTAAGCCCTCCCTAACCACTCCGCCCTTTTCCCCCCCCAAAAAAGCCAAACAAATCCTCCCCCCAAAGCACAAAAACAAATCCCACTGGCTGTGGCCCTTTTTTTCCTCCCCTTTAATTTCTTTACTTTAACCAAAGGAAAAATGAAAATAAAGCCTTTATTTTTCCCCCTCCCAAAAAAAAATTACTATCCCTAAAATTTGGTTTTTCTTTTACCACCACCCTTAAAAGCCCCCCCGGGGGGTTTTTTACCCGGGGATCACCGCTTGGGGTTTTAAAAGGATGGCACACTGAAAGGCTTCTTTCTGGCTTCAGCCTGTTTTATTCATGCACAGGAAAATACAACCAGAATACAAAACAAAATACTCAGCCGTCTAGCCACTAACTACATACACAAATATAGACCCTGCCTATCAGTGGTCTGGACCTACCATCCAGACCCACAAAACACGGTATCCTCACCGTACACGTTTAGGCTTCCATTCAGCCTCCGGGGGGCTAGAGCCTCTCTTCAGCTCCACTCTCAGGTATCAACCACACCAACCCCCCCCCCCCCCCCCGGATTACCTGGAGAGACGAGGCTTTTAATAGGTCTACAGGGATGTTCCAAAACCCCGTCCTGGAACGTGGAGACGGCAACCCACCCAACGCTATCGCCGTCCCGGGAAAGGCAACCTATTACTAGCCGCATTGCAGCCATGCTAGCTACCTGTGTCAGTAACCTATGGTCTGACGCCAAATAGTTGCCTTCCCCCACCAAAACCAGGTTTTTGGGTGGCACGTCTGCAGCCGGTATACTGCTGTATTCCACCTAGTGGCAGGAACATGCGACTGCCTGCAGTCGCTCTGCCACAATATCCATCTCAAGCTTCCCAGTCTTAAACTTGCCCTACACTTTCTTGGGCCTTTCCCTGTAATTCACCAAATAAACCTGGACAGCTACAAGCTCCACTTGCCTCTCATTATGTGCATCCCAAATACATTTCATGTCTCACTGCTGAAGCCCTTGGTCCTCAACCATTTCTCTTGGAAGTCGATAACTCCACCTGCTAAAAACAGACAGGGCACACCTATGAGGGTCAGGGATCCTTGAGGTTAAAACACCTTCAAGAGGAAAAAATATTACTTGTTCAACTGGAAGGATTTGGGTCAGAAGAAAGGTCTTGGGAACCACTTAAACATCAATCCCTCCAGAGCCCTCACAAATTTCATTGTTTCCGGGCTCTGAAGAAAGGGTTTAAAGGGAAAGGGGGGTAACTGTCACAAGGCACAACACGGTCTGTACCCAAGTCTGCAGACATGCTTGTGCTTCCGTGTGCCACACTAGCAGCTTACTCACCACTCTTTTCAGCGGCACCTGGATCAATCCTCTCCTCTTCACCTGCTTCAGTCTCCAACTAAGCAGCATGCTCGCATCTGCCGGTTAGTGTGCAGACGCGCTGGTCCCCTCTGATGTCAAGGAGCAGTGCACGCCATCCAGCTTTTACTGGAGCCAAGGGCTAATTGCCTAAAGGCTTCATTAGGGCACCTTTTCTTTTCCAACCTTGCCAGTTACTGGTGTGTATACCGTGTCCCTGTTTGTTTCTTAGTTATTCCGCATTGCTACGGTTTTGATCTTTGGCTTCGTTCTCTGACCTTTCTCCTGTCTGCCGCCTGCTATGATCATTTGCCTGGTATACCAACTATGCTAGAACGCCACTTGTCCTGACCACTTGCCTATGCCCTGACCACATCTCTGCCTGTTCCTCTATGCCTTGTAGGGTGAAGGTCAGAGGGCTTCTTAGATTCTATTCCCTTGCATGCTTATTTGCCAACTCTTGTGGACAACCCAGTGGATCCATCACCTGCCTAACCTCTGACATGAATACACATGAGCACGAGTGTGGCATAATTTTTTTTATACTTGTTTTTCTTCTTAGACAAGTGCAGGGGCCCCTATAACGTAGCCTGTGTAT